>JARHVA010000242.1:3025000-3187500 GCA_037957365.1 Torreya grandis | reverse complement strand
ATTTGAGATATTTATTTAATATGGATGGAACTAAGTAGAGGTTCTATATCCAAGGGTGTCCTAATAACATTTCAAAGGCCCATGTACTTAATAAAAGTATGAATGGAGTAGCCATTCTCACTGAATTAAACTAAGGAGGTATCAATATATACCTGAGCATATTTTTAATGTGTCCATTGAATATTTTAACTAATTTTTATGTACCTTATAAATCCTATTCTATGTATTGAAGAGTGATAACAAGTGTCATTGTACATGTGTTTTCACCTGATTCAATGTAGATAATGACATTGTGTATAGGTTGTTTGTTTATTCTTGAAAAAAGAGTGCATGTCTATTTGCATCATCATCAATAATCTCACTATCATCAAACATGATCATATGATGTGGTGTTGATGTGCCTATAATTGTATCAATAATAACATCTATTGAATGTTCATATGCTTAAGGAGGAGGATGTGCATTATGCGTATGGTGTACCTATGAATTATCCATAGTTTTTATTATTTCATGGTTTGGAAATGGATTACTGAATATTTTTAACTTTGTATTTTCATTTTTTTATGGTTTAAATTCCTTTGTGGTTGTGGATAACTTAATATTATTGTTACTACTAAGATCTTGTATCTTATGACTTAGCCTGTAACACTTATTTGTAGAGTGTCTAATATATATATGATAGTCACAATATGAATTACTATCAAATCCCTTACATTGAGGCTTAGTAATATCAACCTCTAATGGTAGAGGGATATATATGAAGTTTCACTTATGTAACTTAGGTATCAATAGATGAGGAGGGGATGGTAACCATGAAAATTGCCACCTTAGTGAACCTCTCAATTGAGCTTATTCATTGGTTGTTATACTACATTGACTATTAATTTTGATTCATTGTTTATTTCATTTGATTTAACCTTATAGCTTGGTTTTGTTTGAAACTTAGTATTTGAAATAATTGTAGAATTTATTACACATAAATTTTTTCAAATCTATGAGTTTGACATCTCATTATTTGATTGTATGGCATAAGTCATTAATATATATATTTTTTTTAATTGTGATAGACTCATGAAGTGGTGTTATCAAAATTTGTGTAAATATATCTTATAAAATATTGTCTCCCATATAAAATTTCATATTAACTAGCATAGTTTTGTACCAAAGAATGTATTCAAGGATTGGCTCATTGGGACTTTTGTTGAGTTGATAAATTTGTGAATAAGATATTTTTTCACCAATGTTAATAGAGAAGTGTTATATTAAATAATTTACAGAGGGTTGAATGCTTTAATTGATTGGAGTGGAAGATCATAGAACCATCACAAAACATATTCTTTGAGGCTTTATAGAAATAAATTTGTTAATATATTTTAATTATATTCATAATCCAAGCATGTTACATGAAATGATAAAATGTTGTTTAGGATCACTTTTGCCTTCATAGAGTGGAATCTTAGGAATTAATAACCCTAATGGTAATGGGTAAAATTCTATATTAGGTGCCAAATTATTATGATATAAGGTATGGGAATCTATTAAATGACTAGCTCGAAAGACACCTCACTCTAATTTTAATACATTAGCATGTAGGACTATAAATATTTGTTTAACTTAATGTGAATTACGTGGGGTTAGTGGTGGACCATGCATAATAATAAAATGAGGTGTGTATGATTTCTATGTATACGTAGGCATACTAATTTATTATAACCATGTGATGCCTCCATACTTATAGATGCTATCATTTATGTAAATGGAGGTGTTGATATAGGAATATAATATGCAGTAGAAATTATAACACATGAAATGGAAATATTGGATTGATTAAGATCACATAAGGAATCACATTGTTTTCCTAATTTAGAAGCTTGAGATGATTTATTTTGTTCATAATTTGAAATGTATAACAAAGCATCAATTTTATGTGGATTGGTGTTAAAATATTCAATGAATTATTTATCATTAATTTCATTTGATTATTATGTATTAACTTTATTATTCTTAACCCCATATGGAATGGCTTCATGGCTCAAAACCCCATATCACAACGACTTTTTTCAAAAACTGGACTGATGATAGGGTTACCTTGCATGGCATTACAGTGAATCTCACTGAGGAATTCATAGCAGAGGTGATGGGGCTTCCAATGGAGGGAATTAAATTTTCAAAGCAGACAAGCATATCTAAAGAGGCTTTTTGCAAATTCCCTAAAATGGATGGTGAGGAGCAGCAGCTGGAAAAAAGTGGAGATTTTTTTGAACTGGAGCAGATTAAGGGCATATGGAGGGACATCTTATGCTATATCCATGAGTACTTCATACTTGATGGAAGAAGTAAAAGAGTCCACAAATTTCACTTTGTATTTCTCAATCACTTCAAACATAAAGTAAGAATCTCCTTTCCTTTTTATCTGCATTTTTCCTTGCTCCAAAGTCTGTTCGCTCATAAGAAAAAGGAATCTCATCCCATCTTGCATGAGGGGTTAATTCTTATAATTGAAAGGCATTGCAAGAATAAGGCCATTGTAAAGAATCCTTATTTGGGAAAATATAAGGACTTATGGAGTAATAAGAAAGAAATAGTAAAAGGGAAGGAAAAAGCTAAATTCAAACTCCCAAGCTTCAATAACCAGACTATTGATGAGGAAATAGAGTGGGAAAGTTCTGAAAACACTGGGGAGGAGAGTCTGGAGGAAGAAGGAGGAACAGAAAGTGGGCATTCAAATTCCAGTGAGGAAGAAGAAGTGAAAGATAAGAATGAGAAAGGAGTCACTATAGAGGAAAAGTCTGAAAATAGCAACCATGAGTCTGAGGAAAACCAGTAAGTGTTTGAGGAAAATGATAAAGATCTAGATGTTCCTGCTGTGGACCCTGATCCGATTAATGAAAAGGAAAATCTAGTTCAGGTTGCTAACCAAATATTGGAAATGGGAGCTCAAGTAAAGGAAGTAAGTAACAAAAAAGTTAGCCCTACTGAAACAAAGGAACAAAAATGAATGGAAATGGAGGACTATATTGAAGAAGTTGGAAGCAGTCCTAAAAAGAACACAGATGATTGGAGTGACAAAAGGCAGAATAATGAACCTACTAGATTGGCCAATTGCAAAGCTGATGCTACTCTACAATTTGATCTATGGATGTATAAGGAGATAATGGAAATCAATAGGAAAATGGTAACTATGGAGGGTAAACAGGAGGCAATTTGGAACAAAATCAATAACATGGAAAAGCAGTTGAGGGATATTCCCATAAAACTCAAAGATTATGAGAACAACCTAAGGGAACTCATAAAGGAAAGCAGATTAAAGATGGAGGAGGTAACTTCTAACATTTGTGCTGCTGTTGTTAACATAGGAAAAAGAGCAAATGAGGAAATCAAAACTTTGGAGGGGCCTAACAAGAGAACTAGACAAAGCTCAAGAAAGAAAGCAATGCAAGAGGGATCTACGAAGGTGACTGCTACCATCCAGGACACTGTTGTGAAAGGTAAGGAAGTAGTGAAGATGATATTAGAACTAGAAGAATAGTTCATGGTTCTTTTAGTTGGTTCTGCTAGTTGGTTGTGTTTTTTGGTCTTGGTACTTGGTTTTTTGAACTTTTACTATGGAGTTTCTAGGTCTCTATAAAACCTGGGGTCTATCTTTGGTTGTTCATTTGTTAGCTTCAGGTCTTTGTTTCTTGGTTTTGTTTCTTCGGTGAAGTACGCTTAAGGCTTGCTTGTGGACGTTAATGTTTTATCTTTCTCCTTTTGTTCAGGGTTTTGGGGTCCCTTCAAAACCTATTTTTACCATAATCTAAAACTTTATTATTCTTAATATTCATGCTAAGTCAATCAATAGGGATCATTGTATGAATTTTAGAACCCATAGAAAGATTAGGAGGAACAAATTGAGCGTACACCCTTTGGTTCCTAGTGGTGATAGGTAATAGATCGAATTGGATATTGAAAAAATATTAATAAAGTAAGGCTTGAGATTCACATTATTCATTTTATATTTTTTATATAAGAATAATGCTGATGTATGTTCCTATTGTTAGTCTTGTGGTATTGATGTCAAGGTCAAAATGAAGGTCATTAATGTTAAAGTCAAAGTTGATGTCATACATGGTAAAGTGGTATGTGACAAGGGTTATTATAAAAAGAGAGAATTTGAAGGAAACCTATTGTATCTCTATTGAGAGACAATTTTAAGGCAACCTGGTATTTTTTATGAGGTTGATGATATGTCAAGGTCAAGATCAAGGTACAAGGTATGCATACTTTTGATCACTATTCTTAAGGAACAATATCATATCATGAGTATGTGTGTGAAGTTAGTGTTTGGTAAGATGGATACCCACAAATATGATCAGATGTTTATTAATTCCTAAGCATTCATATGAAGTTTTTAAACACTCGGTAAGGTTTTAAGGTAAACATTTAGAGGTATGATCTTAAGCCTAAGCATGCAGCCAGACTAGTCCTAGACTCTATCTAACCTAATGAGGAGTATTGAGGTGTTATCATGAATGAAAATTATTGACAGAGCATGTGAGGATATTTTTGAAACTATTTAAACATTTGTATAAGGTATATAATCTTTCAAAGGAGATTTATAGGTCAGATCTTGGCTTAGTCTTTGATTAAAGAGACCTAGTAAAAAGACACATGCTTGGTAGCATGTTGAGGTGAGAAGTCTAAATGATTATAAGAATAATATTGGTATTATGTGAGGATGGTATGATTTTTTATTAAATTATAATAATATTTTTATAGAAATATTAGAGGTTTTAAGGTGTGTTCAAAGTCTAAGTATGGCTTATAGGTTTTAGACCTAGTATGCAAAAAGACCTAATGTGGCCTAATGATGGCTCAAGTTCATTTTACAAGGTAAAAAATCTCATGATATCATTATAAAATGTGTGATACATTGTATCAAGTGTGTTGGCCAATTTTGAGGTCATAAACTAAAGCATAAAGAATGAAATATGATTTTTAAGGTTCTATATGTGCACAAAATGAGGTATAGAAAACCTAAGAAGAATTTTCTTATGATTTTTGGCATGTGAAACATTTACATGAGATCCTAATATTTTCATGGAAGTTTGGAAAGGTTCATAGCTCAAATTTTTGGTATTGTTTTTGGATTGAGGGACAATCTTTTATAAATGATTGTTAAAAATTGAAGGTGGTCTAAACCCTTCTAAAACCCTCATAGTGACCTGATAGGGATGATATTATTGGAAATGGATCATAATGGATTATATTAAATATTTTTATTATTTTATAATTTATATTAATCTACAAATTTTCTTTAGGTGGTATTGGTCTATCATAAGAGTGAGTGGAAGCTACAGGAAACCCCTTGTTTCTCAAATATTTGATGTAGCAAGTAGGGTTGACTAGGTCAAAACATGAAAATGATTGGAAGATGATGTGTGAAGATTGTATTTTATTATAATTTAATTATTTGAGAAATTTATAGGCTTAAAATAAACTAAAATGGTCATGAAAGTTGGTCTTTCACTAAAATAGCCTAATGAGGAAGATAATGAGAAAACCAAGTAGAAGTGAAAAGGATATTAGGGATGGGTTTTAGTGGATTAAAGATGGATAAAAATGCATGTGGTTATTTTTAAATACCTATATCACATATCATCCTTGAATATAATATTTTTATATGCTTATATACAAGTAGAAAGTTGCTCTCAAAGTGACCTATCTAACATAGTGAGGTCTGTGTAGGGTAAAGACATGAAATTAATCTATATGACTAATATTAATATTAAAAATTGTATCATATATATTTAAATATGTTATAATTTTGATTAATTATCATATAAACTCATTTTAATCTCATAAAAGTGTTCACACTAATGTTTTAAGTCTTGGTTTCCATGACTATGTTTTGGAGATATAGGGTATTTTCTGTGTGTGAGTGAGAGTGATGTTCTTGAGTCATTATACATATATTTAAAGATTAAAATTAAAATTAATTTGTTATATAGGTATCATAGGTTAATTTTAATTCATTTTTATTAATGATAAATTCCTATGAAGGTGTGAAAAGTTAAAGGTTCTTGACTGGGTTTTGAAGCCTATGAACTTTAGGTCATTTATGTTCTATAAATATGTATTTTTAATGTTTTTATGTATAAAATTTAAGTTTATACTTCAGATATTCAAGGTAGACTTTTTGGCAGTGAAAATGCCTAATTACAAGTAGACCTAATAATGTGGTTCAAGGAGTGAAATGAAATAAATGATATTGGGTACCTAAGGTGAGATTATAAAGGGTATAATTGAAATTTATGTGAATTTTTTCATCCATTTTTTTAAGTCTCAAATATGTTTCAAGGAGGCCAAGATGAAACATGTTCTTTGAGAAGGCCTAATTGCATTAGGTCTCTATTAGGCCTAATGGTGGTTTTGGCCCCTATGAGTGATGACCGACCTATGTAGTGGGTGTTTATATTATGAAAAATGTTTTTTGATCTATTAAAATTATGATACAATTATTTATATATTTTTGTAAAACCAAGGTGGGTGAGATCAAGATTTGAGTATAAAAAGGTCTAATAGGCCTAATTTGACTAGTTAAAACATTAAGGATATGAGAAAATGAAATAGAGGTTTGGAAACTAGGTATAGGGATTGAATACCATAATATAGGTGTTTTTAATATGTCATTAATTTATAATAGTGATTTTACATATTATTATTAATATGAATATAACCTAATTCTTTCAATAAAAGGGCTAGTTAAGCGAAGAGGCCTAATAGACTATTTGAAAGAGATAGAAGAGTGTGAAGAATAAAATAAGGGGATAATCATTATTTGAGTGATAAATAGGTGTTAAAATGTGATAATATGTTTTAGGTGACTTATTTTGTTTTTATTTACCTAGGGTTTTGGTTCCTCCTTGCAAGTTGGTGCTTGTTAAAGGACTAGTTGAGTTGGTGCTTGACTAGCGAGGGGTTGGTGCTCTTTGTGGGGTTGGTGCCTCATTAAATATTGATTAATTAATTAAAAAACTATATTACAAGATATTTTTAAATTTTTTTTATCACCCTTTATGTTTTTACACATATATCTTGTGTTATTATGTTATATGCTTACTTATGCATTGGTTAATGTATGTATGTGAATAAATGCTTCATAGATGATAATTAAAACTGAATGATTATTTTAAAGGAAATAATTCACCCACCCCCTCTTATTATTTATAATTAATTTTTTTATCATATCAATTCATTTATAATATGCCTAATATCCTAAAGTATATCTTAAGCAAGCAAAGATGGCTAGTCAAGCACAAGGTGGTTTCTCTACAATTAAGTCTTTGTTGTTTAATGGATCTAATTATTCTTTTTAGAGTTTCAAGATGAGAACATATTTTATGTCTCAAGTTCATGATGTTTGTAAATAATTTTTTGATGGTGAATAAGAATAATAAGGTAATGATGTCTCTTGTCAAGATTATGATGAGAAGTTCATTTTTTTTTGAAGTTAGACTGAGTAACAACGCCAAGGAACAATAAGAAATAGTCAAATAGGTGGAGACTCAAATTGAGATTATGATTTCAAGCCTAAAATATAAATAATAAGAATGTGCAAGGTATTTAACTAAAGTAGATTCCTTGAGAGTTGAGTTAGATCAGGAATCAAGTAAGGTAAAGTCCTTTGTGAAGTTTGAAAAGAGTACCAATGATCTAGACAACATCTTGAGTATTCAAAAGACTGCTAAAGACAAAATAGGTCTTAGTTTTAATGGAGACCAAAAGAAGAACACTAATATGATAAATAATTTTAATGGTTAATTAAGGAATGATGGTAATATTAAAATTAGTATTAATCCTATCAGGTAGCCTAATATTATAAGGTATGCTAATCCTTTAAATGGTATTGTTATTCATGTAACCAATTTGGTCATAGAACAAGGCATTGTAAGAAACCCTCCAAGAATTAATATGCATGGAAATATGAGGATAATCATCAGTTAAGAGTTATTAATAATGGTGTGTTTATATCAAGATTAATAATATGTTTTAATTGTCAAAAGTTTGGTGATATTGTAAATTTTTATAAGCATGAATTCTCAAGTCAAAACAAGAAAGTTGAGAACCCTAGAGTGAAAGAAAGAAGACAAGATAGTGAGTGGAAACCAAAGGTATATAAGGTGAATATATAATAGTCTACAAGTACAAGTGGATTATTCTCTATGGTGGAGCATAGTTTAGATGCAAAAAAGTGCCAAACATTCTTCTTATCAGCTCAAATTATGGATAAATGAGATAAGACAAATAGACCAAGTGAAAATGTTATTCAAATAGAGATTAAAAAGGTTAAGCCAAAGAGGCTATTCAAGCCTAAGGGGATCATGAATAAAGTTTAGTCTAGTGAGGACATGGATATATGGGAATGTCCTAAGTTTATGTTGTTTTAGTACCCTATAGAATAGGTGGCTCCATTAGGCTTCATAGAGGTACTCAGTTAGTGAGCAGAAGCATGAAGGATGCTTGGTATTAGGGTGATATTTGTGTTATTTATTGATATGCTGATCCTAAGTTTAGTCAAATAGTTTGTTAGAGGTGTGATTATAAGAGATGGGTTATAAATATTTTGTATGATGACTTGATCAAACCAAGTCACATTATGATAGTGCCTAAATATCTCATGGAGATAAGGGGAACATAGTTGGGTATTTATATGAGAATATTTTAGTTCCTATTTGGTTGATTATAGGAATATTTATTTTTTTTAGGGAAGAAAACATGTTTCATGTCCAAGGATCAAATGGTAGCTGTCAAGATATGACCCTTTATCATTAGGGTCAAAGGGGGAGAAATTTCTAGTTTGGGAGAAAGGTAAGTTTGAATAAGATCTATCTTGGGGAGATTTGAATGATCAAATTTATTTAAGTGTTTTCCATCAATGACAAAGGCGAATATTGTTAAGGTATGTTCCTATTGTTGGTGTTGTGGCATGATGTTGTCATTGATGTCAAGGTCAAGATGGAGGTCATTAATGTCAAATTCAAAGTTGATGTCATACATGGTAAACTAGTATGTGACAAAGAGTCATAAAAAGAGATAATTTGATGGAAAACTAGTAATTTTTCTGAGGTTTACGACATGTCAAGGTCAAGATCAAGATATAAGGTAGGCATACTTTTGAGCACTAGTATTAAAGAGAATTGTCATATCATGAGAATGTGTGTGTAGTTGGTGGTCTAGTAAGATGGATACACTTAACTATGAGTGGATGTTTAATAATTCCCAAGTATTCATATGAAGTGTTTAAACACTCAATAAATTTTCAAGGTAAACATTTAGGGGTATGGTGTCAAGCCTAAACATGCAACTAGACTAGTCTTAGACTCTACTTGAATTAATGAAGAGTCTTGAGGTGTTATCATGAATGTAAATCATTATCAAAGCATGTGAGGATATTTTTGACACTGTGTAAACATGTGTATAATGTATATAATATTTCATAGGAGGTTTTTAGGTTAGTTCTTGGCTTAGTCTTTTCTTAAAGAGACCTAATAAAAACACATAGGCTTGGTATCATGTTGATGTAAGAAGTTTAAAGGATTTTAATATGAATATTGGAAGTGTGTGAGAAATTTATAAGGATTTATTACATGATAATTAGGTTTTGATAACAATTCAAGAGGTTTCAAGGTGTGTTCAAGGTCCAAGTATGGCTTATAGGTTTTAGGCCTAGTATGAAAAAAGACCTAGTATGGCCTAATGAGGGGTCGAGTTCATTTTACAAGGTGATATATCTCATTATATAATTATCAAAGGTGTTATAGGTTTTATAAATATTTTTTACCAATTCTAATGTCATAGACTAAAGGAAAAATCATGAAATGTGGTTTGAGGTTTTATGTGTACACAGAATGAGGTATAATAGACCCAAGAAGAATTTTCTTATGTTCGTTGGCATGTGAAAACTTTGAAAGAGATCCTAAAAAGTTAATGAAAGTTGGATAAGGTTCTTATATAAAATTTCCTAGAATATTTTTTTGGATTTGAGGGTCAATCCTTTATGAATGATTGTTAAGAATGGAAGATAGTCTAAACCCTCCTAAAACCATCATAGTGAATCGATAGGGAAAATCTTATTTTAAATGGATAATAATGGATAGGATGACCTATTTTTATGATTGAATCATGTATATTACTATCCCATGTTTCTCTATGTGGCATTGGTTTGTCATAAAAGTGAGTGGAAGCTATAAAAAACCCCTTGTTTCTCAGATTTTTGATGTAGTAGGCAGGATTGACCATGTCAAAGAATTAAAATGATTGGAGGATGATGTGTGAGACTTGTATTTTATTAAAATTTAATATTATTATCAGGTTATAGACATAAAATAAGATAAAATTTTTATTTAATTTGGCCTATTACTAAAAAGGCCTAATGAGGAAGTTAGTGAAAAAACTAGGCAAAAGTGAGAATGAGATTAGGGATGGTTTATAGTGGATAAGGGTTAGATACAAATGCATGAGGTTATTAAATACCTATATAACATATCAACCTTTAATATAATATTTATATATGATTATATACAATTATAAAGTTGCTATCAAAGTGACCTGTCTAACATAGTGAGGTTTGTGTAGGGTGAAGACATGAGATTGGTCTGTAAGACTAATATTGATATTTAATATTGTAATATATATATATATATATATATATATATATATATATATATATATATATATATATATATATATATATATAATGATTATTAAGGATAATATAAACCCATTTTAATTTCATAAATTTTTTCACATATATGATCTAAGTCTTGGTTTCCATGACCATGTTTTGGAGCTAAAGTAGTTTTTTGTGTGAGTAAGAATGATGTTCCTAAGTAATTATGCATAGATTTGAAGAATAAAATTCACATTAATTTGTTATATATGTCTCATAGTTTAATTTTAATTTATTTTTATTCATGATAATTTCTTATGAAGGTGTGAAAATTTAAAATTTCTTGATTGGGTTTTGAAGCCTATTTGTAGTTCTGAGTGAACATATGGAAATGATTAGTTTGAGGTATTTTTACCTATGTGGTGAAATATAATAGAATTTTTGATGAACCTAAGGTCATTTAGGTTATATAAATGTGGATTTTTAATATGGTTATGTGGAAAATATAAGTGTATACTTCATATATTCAAGGTAGACTTTCTGGCAGTGAGAAGGCCTAATTGTAAGTAGACATAATGGTGTGGTTCAAGGAGTGAAATGAAATAAATGATTTTGGGGACCTAAGGTGAGATTATTAGGGGTATAATTTAAGTGTTTTTGAATTTTTTAATCCATTTTTAAGGCTCAAATATGTTTTAATGAGGCTAATATGAAACATGTGCTTTGAGAAGGCCTAATTACATTAGGTCTCTATTAGGCTTAATGGTGGTTTTGGCCCTTATGAGTGATGGCTGACATATATAGTGGGTGTATCACTTATGAAATGTTTTTTTAATATATTAAAAGTATTATCTGATTTTTTTTATATTTTTTTAAACCAAAGTGGGTGAGATCAAGAGTCAAGCATAAGAAGAAGGTTTAATTGGCTTAATTTGACTAGTTAGAATATTGAAGGTATGAACGAATGAAATAGAGGTTTAGAAACTAGGTAGAGATATTTTATACCATAATATAGGTGATTTTAATATGTCATGAAGTTATAATACTAATTTTATATATTATGAATAAGTTCATGTGACCTAATTATTCCAAGAAAAGGGATAGTTGAGCAAAGAGGCCTAATAGGATATTTGAAAGAGATAGAAGAGTGTGAAGAACAAAATAAGGGGATAATAATCAGTTGAGTGAGAAAAAGGTGTCCAAAGGTGATCAAAGGTTCCATTTGGCTGATTTTTTGATAATTTAGCTATGGATTTTGTGCCTCCTTTCAAGTTGGTACTTGCTAAAGTACTAGTTGAGTTGGTGCTTGACTAGTGAGGGGTTGGTGCTCCTTGTGGGAATTTTTAAATATCATTAAGGGTGTAACTAGGGAGGGTGTGTTTGATTATCAAGATCTCATATATACTAATCCCATTCATAAATAGTGAACAAGGTCTAAAGGGACATTAACTGTGGAGGATTTCACTATCCCATAGATATATCATCCAATGTCTAAGGTACATTGAGAGTAACTTCCTAAAATCAAATGATTGAAAAGATTTTTATGGCTGAAAAAAACCCTATTCATTTTTGATATACAGTGATGTACATGGAAATTAAAGTTCATATATAGTGTTGTCTAATGGCTTAAGTATTGGATTAGTACCCATCACACCAAAAATTAAGTAAAATTTATGAATGTTTTACCCAAAATGATATTTCTTATGATTTTCAAAACTATTGGAACATAAATCTAGAAAATAAGAAAAAAGAAAAAAAGAAATTAAAAACCAACTGAAGAAAAAAATTATGTATATAAATCATGAATTCAGTCAAAAATTCCTAGGTGAAATGGAAATCTTGGAGTAACACTCAATAAAATCCTAGAAAATATGATCATATTTCTATTTATCGTATGGGAATCATAAATTTAAATTAAACCATAGGATAACAAATCAAAAAATAAATGTTCAAGAAACAAACAAGTTCACTTATATGTTTTAACCTATTTTTAATTTAATAGTATTTATTAGGTATAAAATATTTAAATATTTTTTAGATTGTAATATATGACATTTAAACACAAATGTTAATGTAAAATAGAATTGATAATTAAAATTAATAGACAAGTAGCATAAGCTAAAAATAGTAAGTACAACCAACAATGAGATACTTAACTTTTCATATTTTTGGTTGATTGTAGTAGGTGTTTGATATTGATAAATAAGATAAAACATAATTATGAAAACTTATATTATAATCAAGGTCTATGGATATATCTATAAAAGTATATAATTCTTGGATAACAATGTAGTGTCTTATATATTAACTATTGATTTATCTGCTTTTAATGTGCCAAAACTATAACTATTTTGCTACTTGCACCTATGTCTACTAAGAAGTTTAAGATATTTAAATTATGTTAGTGAAATTTATAAATCATTTTTTACTTATATTTAACTTGAAAACCCTAAATGTACTTTTAAGATCTAGAAACCTATAAAAAGAGAGGAATTATAATGGGATGAGTTGACCTCAATCACCCCCATTGATAATAGACCACTACCTATGTATCTAGATATTTTGAGTGAATCAAGACACATGTAGTTATCCCACCTAAATTGATTGTGAAATTATGTTATTTTATTATATCTATGCAATTATAAATGTCAATTTTATACTTGATAATGTTATCTCTTGACTTGATTTGTGACTACTCCCAATGTTTGATATTAAATTTAGGAAGAACAGGGTAGATTTTCTCAATGTGAAATAGTGTAATTTATAGATTATAGATAGATATCAATTCCATTAATTAATTCCCATTGATTTGTATTTATAGTGAATATTCTAAATAATTTCCTTTAGCTAACTTGAAAAATGTGTTACATGACCCAAATAAATATTTCAAATTTTAGAAACTAGCTATTGAATAGAATGGGGATGAGGCCATACTAGGTGGATAGGTCCATGATAGTGGACTAGATTACCTAGTGTCGATATATCCCATAAAATTATGGATAAATGTCCTAAGTTTAAGGTATTTTAAGAGTGATATAAGGTAGTTTGATCATTGAATTGGAATTTCACGTGTATTAGTGATGGCAAATAAAGGGGTCAAAATTGCATATAGATGAATGACTAGAGGAGTGATAAATAAGAGTCATGTATTTGGACATAAGTGATGCCAATAACTACAATTTTAAAGTAATTATGACTAGATTAAAGTATCCATAAATAGTATTAATAAATAACTAAACCCGAGGATGAAATGTCTTAGGGCATGCCTTCCTACTACTTCTAATACAACTCCTACTGTGAATCAAACTTCCTTATCTAACTATGTGAGTTAGAGTTTTAATATTGAATATTTAGAAAATTATGTTAGTTTTAGTGTTGAAATTGGTTGGTGACACTTCTCTATCTACTTTTGGGTTATTTCCTCTCCATCCACTAGAAAAGACTCTTTTTTCTATTATAACTTTGCCTCTAGTTTCTTTGGCTCTCTTTCATGGGCTATGTATTCCTAATCATAGTGTATAATCTATTTATATTGATTTATATATATTTATCTACATGCTTGCACCCAAATATATTTTAGATATTCCATAGTTCCCCTACTTCATCCTTTATAGCTAGTTGTAGTAACCTAAATCTAGTCATGAATACTTGATTATGTCAAATTTAGCCCTTTTCTAATTTAATTTAATTATACACTTAATTAATATTTAATTCTACACCTAAAATTATCCTAAACACTAATTAATGCCTATTTTTATTATAAATCTCTATTTTTTCTTATATAAATGTTCAAATTGCTAAAAATACCCTTTGCATTTGTTTGTCTTTACCTAGATCCAAAACCCAACACTTTTCCATAGATGAAAAAATTGTCCAATAGGGATAATAGTCAGAGGCATTATTGTCTTTAGGGGATGTTCATGTCATTAATAATCCTATATTATTATATCTATCTTTTATGAATTTATAGATGCAGTCACTATTTTCATGTTTTAGCTCTCTATTACTCAATGCATTTAACCATCAGATAGTAACAACTAAGTTTGGCCATATACTTTATAACTAGTTGTAGTAACCTAAATCTGGTCATGCATACTTGATTATGTCAATTTTGGAAATTTTCAAATTTAATTAAATTATACACTTAATTAATATCATTTTTTCCACCTCACCCTATCCTAAACACTAATGAATACCTATTTTTATTCTAAATCTTTATTTATTACTTATAGAAATGTTTAGATTGCTAAAAATACCCTTTACATTTGTTTGTCTTAATCCAAATCTAAAACTCAACACTTTTCCATAGGGGTATAAATGTCCAATAGGGATAATATTGGAGGAAGAATTGTCCCTAGGGGATGTTAATATCATTAATTCTCTTATAGTATTAGATCTAGGTTTTGGGCATTTATAGATGTAGTTATTTTTTTTCATGTTTTTTATCTCTATCAGTCAATATAATTAGCCATCAAATAGTAAAAGCTAAGTTTGTGTTTCATTTTCATAGTTAGTCTTCTTTTAATCACTTGTACCTTTTCAAATTAAATCATTTGATTTCATTTTGATTGTCAAAAATCCATTTATAGCATTTTTATTTATTCTATTTAATTTATCTTAATTAGGGTTAATTCATATTTTAGTCTAATTTTAGATAAAACATATTGGTGAACTCATGTTTTTGTTTAAACAATGAAAAAAACTAAGTCCCTTAGGGTTTTAACCTTCATGGGTTTCAAAAAATTAATCCTAAGGTTTAGATGAATTCTTGAAAATATGACACTAAAATAATTTCATTTCAACCTTGGATCTAAATATAACACTAAAAGTTCTTGATTTTAACCTTGGACATAACATCTAACACTAAAAGCACTTTATTTTGATATTGGATGATATAAAACTTTGAAAGTATCTTATTTTTACCTTCTATTTCATAAGAATTTACCTATCTTCATACATATATATTTTTTATTTTCATAGGATTTACATTTTAATTTTGTATTATTATTATTTTTCAACAAATCTATGGTTATATTGCATAATCATGTTAAATAACAAGCACTATCAATACAAAATTTTGTCAAGTCAAGTATTACATGGGAAAAAGAGCAATCATATATTCAAGTTACCATACAGATTAATAAAAAAAAACCTCAAGTATTGATTAATTATCATTATTTCAACATTTAATCAAAGCTTTTATCACTTACAACTAAACAAAAAAACCATGTATGAATTCTTTTATTGCTTCTACCATCCCTTCTCAAGATGGTGATAACTACTTTCCCTCTAACTAGATCCATGTTATCACCATACCAAGAGGTAAGGTGACTCACCCTATAGTGTCAAAATAAGGTAACCAACATATCCTTCCTCAACCCCTCCACTTCCCACACATCCTCTTACTAATGTTTGTATGCATATTCAATTAGAATTACATAGGGTCTATGATTATGAAGCCCTTAAATATCAAATCATCATTATGAGAAAGAAAATAAAATAACTAAAAAATCAAAATGAATATTTTAGTTTAAATATTATATCAAGGGAACATTATATCACATTCACAAAAAATCCAAAGCATCATAGTATTAATAATGTATTTACATCTTCATCTACTAATTATGTACATGACAATAATTCATATCAAGGTTAGAATATAACATAGAATACATCTAAAACTAGTGATTAAAAACATGAACAAAATGATAATAAAAGTTCATGTGAAATTATAAGATAAATGATTGAAACAAATTGATCATATTACCTTCTATGCCTCTTATAGATAGATGAAAGCACTACTATGCATATCATAGGATGCATGAGCATCATACATGTAGTTTTCTAGATTTGAATGATAAAATACAAAATATGATTAATAGTGTGTTGAGGGAAACATACCCCATATTTTTGAAAATTGGGGACCCTTGAGATACCCTGAGGTTAAACTTGAAAATGTAACATGTTTAGATCATTTTTAGAATTTGAAGATCAACCACTTTATTAAACATAAGATTAATAATTATGTTTTTTTTAATTTTATCTAACATTTCTAATAAATGGTCTTCATGCCTTTCAGTTGAAGGTTCCATGGTTTCCTTACTAAGAAATTCATGTTCTAAAACCCTGGCACAAAACTTTAGTTCAAATTTGAATATTGGTGGGAACTAAATTCATAGGAAACTTTTAAATCCATTTTGGAATTAAGCACAAATGTCATGTTTAAAGCTTAGTTGTGTTTTCTAACATGACTTAAACTTAGCCTAAAAATGCTTGGTCCCATTTATTATTTCCCCTGTTTAAATTCCTCATATTTCTAAGTAGGTCTAAAGTTAGTTTTGTAGGGTCACCTTTTAATATTTCATAACTTGGTCACTTTGATTCATATTTTATCCTAAAGTTTTAATCCTAAGGCCCCATCATATTTATTAATACAAATGAGACCTTATCCTTAAACACCTTAGCCTAAGTTTTTTTATGTCATCATGAGGCCTAACTTAATTTCCTTGATTTTCAAAAATCCAATGGCTTGTGCTTCATTTTCAGGTTTGATCTAATGGAGCAAGGAAGACTTGAGTTTTAACTTAAAAAGCATAAATCTCACAA
This sequence comes from Torreya grandis, assembly GCA_037957365.1. NCBI lineage: Eukaryota > Viridiplantae > Streptophyta > Pinopsida > Cupressales > Taxaceae > Torreya > Torreya grandis. The sequence continues at coordinate 3,170,243 of JARHVA010000242.1, read as the reverse complement.
GATCCTATAGTTAGCAATTCCTCATGCTTAGAGATCCAATAGCATGAGGGCCTTGACAAAGTTTGGCCCTTAGCCTACATCCAATAGTTCTAAATTTATCGTGAGAACCCAATTATATGGAGTGAATCATATTTGAAAGGTCAAAGGATCATAGAAGGCTTGTGAGATCAACATGTGGCATACTTACATTCAAGGATTAAAAGCAAAGGGGCCCTGCACATTAAATTAAAGTAACAGTGTACAAATTCTAGGATCATGATCAGATGGCTCTCACTTCATCATAATTTCTAATATAATAGAGTGAGATGAATCTAGAGACCCAAGGGGTGCCATAAATCCACCACATGGCACTCGCTCATTGAAACCTAGGGACTTCATGACATTAAATATGATGTTCTCACAAATGTCATTTGATGCTCACAAGGCTATCATTGATGTCCATGAGGCTGTCAAATTCAAGATCATCTTACTTTTTCTTGGGAAATGAATACATTTAATCATGTCTTTCAAAGGGTCATTTTGATTACATGCTTTAAATAAACTTAACATAAAAGTATTTAGCCTAAGTTTTTCATGTTTATTAATATGGATAAATTTAGCTTTTGGATTTTATCATAATTATTTTACATGGTTATGCACTAATTAACATTCACATATCTTACAGGATCTAATGTCCCATGATTCATCATGGAAGGATGATCTAATGGCATGAAGGTGCCAATGACTTTTCAAAGGTCTATAAGTTTGCCACATGGATAATCTCATTTAACAAATGACTGACACAATATATAGAGTGTAGGAAGGCATGAAATAAAATAAGTGGCACAACTATGAGGCTTGGTACCAAAAGAGCCAATCACAAATGAGGACCCAAATCATGATCAATGATTCTTGATCATTCACAAGATCTTGATCTAATGGTGAAAAATAAAATGAGGAATTTTTAAATGCCAATGACTAGTGCTCAAAGGAATTTATGAAAAATACTAAAAAAGTTTTATATTGATGCCACATAAGTACCATGCAAGTAAAAAAGGATAAAATAAGAGATCTTGTGTGCTCAAAAATGTAAAAGTATATTGGCAAAGCTCTAAATAAAATCCAAGGCATGTATGAGCTAAAGTCTAAATACATCCTCACCATTAAAGCCTCAAAACCCTAAACCCTACATAAAAGAGACCCTAAGTGGATTAATTTGGTTATAATTAGATCTAAGAGAAGATTAATTGTATTTTTGAGCTCAAAAGAGCTATCATAGAGATAAATTGCTATCCATTAGTGAATAATTTATAGGTAGAAGCCATGACAGCTCATAGGTAGCAGTTGAAAGAGGAGATAGAGCTCTATCTATCCATGGACAATGAGGGAAGAGTCTTCAAACATATTGAATTAGATGTTGAAACCCTAAAAAATGAAATCAATAATTGGTCTGAACTCTTCTTCACCATAGAGGAGCTTTAAACCATCAATAAGGAGTAGAGAATTACCATGGTTAGTAGGAAACACTATGACCTAGTCATAATTCAGATAGTCAACCTTCATTATATTACTACCAAACCAAAGGTAATTCACCTCATTGATGTTCTTTCTCCAATATTTTTAGACTATAGGATAGATAATGATTTTATCATCCATGAAAGAACTTCTAGGGAGGTGGCCTATATTTCCCCTCTGGCCTTTGATAAATACTATAAACTCTAAAATCCCCATGTAGACCTACCCAAAATCAATGAGTGGACTAGAAAAAATGACTTGAATACCATCCTTAGACCATGGTTGCACTAGGGGAACCATGTATTCAAAGACTTTGAGGGAAGGATCCCAATTGTCTAGTTTAGAGAAGGGATTAGGGTAATCATGACCCTATTAAATAGAGCATCAAGAACCCCTTCAACCACATATATAAACAAGAGCTAGGTATCCTATGTATATTTCATTATAGAAGAGAATTTAACCCCTCTTATTGGAGACTTGATTAGTATTCACCAAGGGTACCAATTATCAACCATCAAAAGGAAGACTAGCAAGTAAATTTTCATAATGTCTTACTTGCTAGATACCCCACTTGCTTCCACCAACTTCCCAAGAATTAGAAATTGGTCTTATAAAGTTTGAACCACCATATCCCACCACTATTCAAAATTTCACATCTTCAAATATAGGAACCACATGTAGTTCATTTGTGATTGCGTCTATCCTACTCTAGTGGAGGCCATCATAGGTTTTCTCATGCCTAGGGTTCACCCATTGATCAAGAAGTATGTAGAGATTATGGGAGATATATGGTTTTATCTATATTGCATAATAATCTAAATTTAGTGAATCATGTCCTCACCCTATAGATAACCTATGTATATACCTAGTAAGTTATCAGAACAATAAATTACCTCTCAACTCATCAATGACATTGATGGAGTTTGTAAAGACAAGAGAAAGGGCCTTATCCATCCATTTCTTCTAATCATTGTAAGGACTATGATATAGGATTGGAAGTAGGTGGAGATTATGTTTAAGTATAGGGACTTATTTGGGTTCCAATTAGATGAATTCAAAATGTGGGATCCCAAGAATATGGTGGGTTATCATTTGAAGATGAAACAACTACCCAAGTTAGTATATGTGTATCAACTTAGTGTCCATGACACAATTTATATCAAGACAAAAAACTTTTAATAAGTGTTGACTAGGCTCAAGGGGTAAAATATTGAGCTTGAGCATAAGTTAAAAGGTGATGATAAACCAACAAGAAAGGTATGGAAAATACATCCTCTCTAATATCATTTTCTACCTAGACCTTCCAGGCTACCCTAAAAGCAACCTCAATTAGAGAAGCCACAAATCCAAAAGACAATTAAACAAATACTTGGTAAGGAAAAGATAGAAGAGAGAACTAGAGAGGGACCCTCATCTTCAGCCTTACCCCAAAGGCCACCATCTCTAGTGGAGCATCTAGACATGATTACCTTAGATCCATATAAGATAGTTAAAGGTGACTTCAAAGATCTTGCTGAGGAATATGGCATTGATTAGGAAGGGGAATTTGTTGAAGAGGCACCAACCTAAGGAGGAGAACCTAGAGAAGAGAAATCAAAAAATTTATTCTTGATATAGTCCTAATGGCACCCAGGGAGAAAAGGAAAGTTAAATTGGCATTAGTCCCTATTAGATTAAAGAAGCCAAGATTGATCCTCACTCACCCACCAGTGAAATTAATATTTTTAGTGAGGAATCCCCCATCCATGGTTTAATAATCCCTAATTGGTTTATTTATGATAAATTGTAGAAGATTCCCTATGTTTACCACTCATGGGCATTAAAACTATTTGTTAACATAGATGTACATGATGACATGAAGCCATAGATTAGGGCTATAATGAAAGAATATGAAGAAAGAAGGTTAGAGGCCACTACAAGGCCAGAAAGTAAGAAAATGGATACTCCTAAAGAATTAAACAACACAAGAATTGAGGTTACAAAACCTCCAAAGTTCATAGAACCAGTTACCATGTTGTAATTCAATCTAGATATAGCTAGATTAGAGAGGGTCACCACTAGAAAAGCCATGGTAGGAAATGAAGATTTCACCTTTTAGAAGGTTGAACCTTTTATAGGTCTAACTCTAGTTGAAGGATAATAACCATGTGAACATCCCATCCAAGAAGAGGATGTTGAAATCTTGATTGAGGCCTAGTCAGCTCAAGCAAAGGTTAGAATTAGAGGAATGAAATAGAGGATTCATAATTTGGAAAAGGAGAATGAAAACATGGAGACACAGGCCATTTAATCAATTCTTAATGCTATACTAGACATGTTTTAATCATCCTTATTTGATATGTTTAATTATCTATAGTCAATAAATCTTAGGTAAGATACATTAAACCAATAAAGGGAATTAGCCAAAGGGTTGATAGTAGAATGGGAAGAGGTAAAGACCAAGTTAAAGGATCTCATCAATATATTGATTAGGAACAAGATTCTAAAATTCAAAAATGCTAGCCTATCCCACCTACATGATGCTTTGGGGATATTGGTGGATAAAATAAAAAATCTAAGTACTTGGTTAGCAAGCTTGGATAGATTCCTTAGGGATGATGAAGAGTTGATTATCTAGATCAAGAAACTACTTGGTATCATATTGGCTAACCCTGCCAAGACCACTACCTTAGGAATTATTGATGATGCATAGTATAAACATAGGGTCACTTTGGTAATGTAATCCGTCAAAATCAATATATTGGGTCAGTCTATTAGAGACAATAGCATAATATTAGACATGATCTTCATAGTTGAGGAAAAGATAATAGATGATAGGAGCATTAAGGAAGATATGACCAAGATATAGATTTTGATGACTTAGCTGATCATGAAGATGTATGTTTCCTAAAGCCTATGGTAGATTTGGAACTAATCAAAGAACAACATGAAAGGCTATGGAACTTTTGTAGGATCCATAGGGGAATCCTAAAGCAATGGGCTCACCCATTAGTTAATTTTACTTTTGTAAAACATTGTGATATTTGAAAGTAGGGAATATTATTCTGTATGGCATATGTTAGTCTATTAGCATATTACCTCTAGGTTAGTCTAATTGTAAAAGACAAGTGTATTCTAGAACTTTCTAAGGAAGGATAACTGTCATTATCTTTTGTATAGTTATATCTTGTAACTGATCGGTATACTACCTTATCTTTATATAAAATATAGTACTTCCATGTTCCTAAGGGAGAGAAATTTTGAGAAAATTTTTATACTTCAATCAATTAATGAAATCAAGAAATTGTGCAAAGATTGTCCAAATTGAATGTGTCAATTATTAACATAACTTCTTCTCTCAATTATTCATTCTAATGCTTAAGTTTGAATAGTTTATTTGAGTTCTAAACTTGCATTTGTGATATAGGGTTTCTAATTTGTGCTTGTGCCAAATTAGTTTAAGGATCCTAGATTTGCTTCATTTTATTTATTTTATATTTAGATGTGTTAATTCTATTTAAGTATAGTAATAAACCTTTAAAGTTAAATCTATTTCTTACTTATATAATTTCATATCATCCTTAAGAATGTGCCTGGTGTGTGGTAAAATTTGAGCTTTGATATTTTGAATCATATACTAGTTAAAAGTAGGTTTAGTTATAATTAAAAAAAATTCATGATATTTGAGTTCAATATCATTGATCACTTATTTCTTTTTTGTCTTACCCTTCTCTTTGGTCTTTTTAATACTAGATCACTGTATCTTAAATTTCATTATAAATATTCATATAGATTAGTTTGTAGATTAAATTGGGCCATAATTCACTGAGTATTAGCATACATCCTCTACATTTCACAAATAATGGACCATGATGGATCCCAACCATCACTTATTATAAATATTGTGGAATGTCAATACATTATTATGTTGCTATTTCACCATATGTGACATAAATTTACCATAATCAGCTACTCGTGCTATGAATTCTTATAATTATAAAATTAAAAGTGTTCTTTAAACATTAAGAACCCTTGTGGTACAATTAACAACATCAATAAGAAGGCATTCCACTAGTATTAGAAGGAGGGCACCTTTGTGAATTGGTTGGATCTTTGTCTATTTTTGTCTAAGATTGATGTTCCTCACACTTTTGAGTAATTATTTGCTTGTAAGTGTAAAGATAATTGATCTTTGTGGTCCATGAGCCATATTTGTGTTCCCTTTAGAAAAAGATCAATTTTTTTTTATGTTTGATGCTTAGTTTTGGTAATTATAGCTTAAGATTTGGAAAACCACAGTATTTGAGGTTAGAATAGCTTATTTTGATCAAAGGTTATCACATATTTCGTAGATATAGGCTTATTTGAGCTTAAAATTATAAATATAGATAATATGTTCATAATTAGACACATATTTGAGCTATCTTAGTTAAAAGATCAATGTCCTTTATTGTTATTTACATAATCTTTACAAAATGAGCTTAATGTGTAGGTTTAGTCCTTGTTCTCTATAAAGATTAGCCTAATACATCATATTTAAAATAAGATATTCAACCTTAAAGCTATAATTTCCAAGGATCTGGATAAGATCATACTTAGAGACAAGGGAACCTTTACTTGAACTTGAGGTTCATACAAAGGCTAGGCATGATAAAGGTAGATGTAAGAGATCTAAATCCTTATCAACTTCACCTCTTTAAGGTACCTTTGACTTTCACTATCATTTAGGTATGTTTTGGTTGAGAGACTCTTCAATCAATGTGCTAGGTGTGGTACATGATCTCCCACATAACCCTAATAAGTACATGCCTACATTTAGTCTAATCAATATTATAATTGTTGAAGAGCACATCAAGTCTTTTAAATCTATCATAAGGTTACTAAATATTGTGCATGAGGATGTAACATGTAGGTTATTTAATTTTACCTTTAAATATGCTACATATGAATGGTTTTTAAACTTGCTTGATAATTATATCATAAGTTGAGATGGTTTCACCAATGTGTTCGTAGATCGGTTTGGTAAGATTTTTAGTCCCTATGTTATTTACCATTAGTTCACCACTATTATAAAGGATTAAAATGATCCCATAAGGTCCTTTAATGCTATATTTGAGAAAATTTATAGTAGGACCATAGAACCTTATAAGCCTGATGATGTCTTAGATTTAGAAATATATAAAGATGCAATAGATCTTATGACCTTTGTGTTCTTGAAAAGGTGGCACCCAACTATCAATTCATTAGCCAAGGCCTATTTTGAGGTAGTGAACATCAATGAACAAATGCATACCCAAGGGAAAATGACCTATTCTATTCTAAACATTAACCCACATATTCCCACTCTGAACATCTTTCTAGACAACAACCAAAATATCCCAACCTTAAATCAACTTCCAAGCCTCAACTAATTTCCTTTGAGTCATGTTGTTCCTAATTATAACCTTTATTTTTTGAGTCATCATGCCACTAATGGATTCAATACACATGTTCAAAGAGCTTTAGTACCAACTATTGGTACTAATAATAACTAGGAACATAGTTCTAAAACTCCTAAAAATGAGAATGAGTGTATCTTTAAAATTGTCCAAAATTTGAGCAATGATTTTATTCAGATGTAAAAATAAGTTGGAAATAGTGATGAAAGATCTAGTAGGAACCTCTCATTTCAAAGGTTTAATAGGCCAAATAAAATATTTCAAAATGATAGCTTTCATAATAATATGAATAATGAGCCATAATTTGAAAAGAAGACCGTGGATACTAATCTTACTGATATTGCATTACCTAATTATTGTAGAGTGAATTATATAACAAAGTATGGTGAAATTGATTGCAATAAGTTTTGTAAGGATTTTTAAGAATAATTAGATATATTTTAAGTGGTCCCTAATAAGGAGAATGGTTTAGGTACTTATTGATCCAAGTCATATGATCAAGACTTCATGGTGGATACTTTTGATTTCCCCTTTCAAGAGGAAAATAAACTTGATTAAATCCCTAAAGAGATCCAAGCCTTCCAATAATTCTTTAAAAAGAGTTATCCCTTGAGGAATATATATTAGAGGTAGCCCTTGACTACCTCAACACCTCTATATAATTTTATAACTCCTCTAGACACTTCTTCAAGAAATAATCTGGAGCCACCTAAAGGGAGTACTCCTAAACCTAATATTGATATTCCTAGTTATTCTAATAAAACTGGATATAATATAGTTGAGGATGTGAAGAGGATAAAGGATAATATTACATGAAATGAAATGACATATATCATAGAATGAAGGGACCTTCTACTGGAGTCATTATCAAAGAAGTCCAACAAGCCACATAAGACTGACCATGTCAATGTGACTATACATAAAGCCAAGGCTAAATCTCCTCCTTTCCTACTCACTATCAATATGTTTGGTAAGAATTTTCACAATTGTTTACTATATTTTAGTTAATCTACAAAAATCATTCCTGTAGATATATGCAAACAACTTGGCTTGACTCCTATTAAGTCTAATAAGGTTGTTACCCAATTAGACAAGTCTAGGGTCATAGTTGTTAGAGAGTTATTGAATGTTCATATGCAATTATCTTCTGAACCTAGGGTTAAATAGTTTATTGATATATATGTTGTAGATACTCCTAATGTATATGTGATCTTATTAAGTAGGTAATGGACCAAGGCTTTGAATGGTTACATGTCTACTGACTGCTCACATTTATGGCTACCTTGGAAGGGAATTCCAAATTAAATCAGGGTTGAGAGAGAGCCAAGGATGAAACACATGATCACTAAGTACAATCTTATAAATGAAAGGGTGAAAATTATTGAATTGGACTTATGGGTTTTCACCATTGAGATTGATAAGGTATGTGATCTTATAAGTACTTATGTTATTCCTGGACTATGTAAGTTACATTTTGATGGTGCTAGGTGTAAGGATGGATCTGGTGTTGGTGTTGTCTTAACTGATCCTAATAATATAAATTACCATGATTCTTATAAAATCTAATTCCATTACACTAAAAATATTGTTGAAATGAGTACCTTATCCTAGTCTTACAATTTACTATGAAGAATAAAGTTAGAAAATTGATAGTTCATGGTGACTTTGAGCTAGCAGATAACTAGGCGATAAGCAAATATCGGTATAAGCTCTCATATCTTAAGAGGTATAAGTTTAGTATCTAGGATCTCATTGAGTCTTTTTATACCTTTAACCTTGTCTCCATCCCTAGATAAGATAACTAAGCTATTGATGATTTGGCATAACTTGTAACCAACCTCATGCCCAACTAAGACTCACCTAACTTCAACATTGAAGTAATACCTTGCCCTTTAGTCCTTAAAAATGTAAACCATTTTCAAGTCTTTAATGATGATCCACAAATATTAGATTTCATGACCAATTTTGGAGCATTTAAGACTCACATCATTGATGATATTAATTAAAATGCAACCCAGGAAGGCAAGTTTGATGAAAAAGTCATTTAGTTGAATGATAATGAAATCCCCAAAGGCATGATTGCCTTAGAAAGAATATTTGATCAATATAAATTGGCTGAGGTACCTAATATTACTAAGGTGAGTGGGGAAGACTACAATACAATATATCTTAGACACCAAGATCAAATCCAATTGGTAAACATAGGAAAGGCCTACACCAATAATGAGAATAAGAAGGCCAAAGAACTGCTAATTAAGTATAAGGATGTTATAGCATGGTCCTATGATAAATTAAAGATCTTTGATCCAAGAGTCATCACCCATACTATACCCCTTAAGGAAAGTTGTAAACCCTTCAAATAAAAACAAAGACTAGTGAATCCTATCCTAGAACCAATGATCTTTAAAGAGGTCAAGAGACTACTAGATGCTAGGATAGTATTTCCCATTAGACATTATACTTGGGTGGCTAGTTTAGTGCCAGTCAGGAAGAAGAATGGTGAGATTAGATTATGAATTGACTTTAAGAACTTGAAAAAAACATCTAAAAAGTATAACTATCCTCTTCCCTCTCTATACCAATCTATACAAGTTGTTTCAAGTTTAGCTATGATGTTTTTTCTTGATGGATTTTTAGGTTAAAACTAGGTGTTGGTTGCTAGAGAGGATAGGATGAAAATAACCTTCACAACCAAATGGGTAACCTCTAATTATAAGAGAATGCCCTTTGGGCTAATCAACATAAGAGCTAATTTTCAAGTGGATATGGACCATGCCTTCCAGGCCCTAATTGGTAAGTGTATTATTATATATATATGTATGATCTAACATTTTTTTCTAAAAATATGGAAGATCACTTTATGTACTTACAAGTATTTGAGAGATGTAGAAGGTATGGAATCTCCTTAAACTCGAAGAAGAGTATATTTTGTGTTACTAAAGAAAAATGATTAGGTCATGTCATGACCAAAGATGTGATCTCTATAGATCCTAAAATAGTGGAGGCCATATCTAGAATAGAGCCTCCAAATAGTAAAAAAGATCTAGAGTCATTTTTTGGTAAGATAAAATTTGTAATAAAGTTCATTTCTAGATTTTCAAAGATTGTCAAGCCATTAAATGACATGCTAAGGAAGGATACCAAGTTTACATGGAATGAAGAATCTAGGAAGGAATTAAATGATATTAAGTAGGCCATCAACCAAGCTCTAGTCCTTATAAGTCCTAAATTTTCAAGGGACTTCTACCTCTACTCTTGAGCATCTGACCATACTATGGCTGATGTATTAACTCAAAACATTAATGGGTGTGATCATCTAATAGCTATTATGAGCACTAACTTAAATAATGCTAAGTTGAATTATTAATTTATTGATAAGTAGGCATATGCATTAGTTAAGGAAGTAAAGAAATTTATTCATTATATCCTTATAAATAAGGTGAATTATATCTTACCCAACATTGACACCAAGCTTATGTTAATTCATAATAAGCTAGGAGAACATAGAGGTAAGTGGATGTCATTTTTTCAAGACTATGACTTAATAATGAAAATATCAAAATAGGTAAAGTGCCAAGGTATAATCTAGATGATTCTAATACTAACCTTAGACTAAGCATTATGCAAGTAGATCAATAAAACTTTCAAGCTAGTAAGTGGTATGATTCCATCATACATTTACTAATCAATGGTACTTGTCTTGTAGGGCTAACCAAGGAACAAAAAAGGGCACTAATGCTAAAGATATCCCATTATCTAATCAAATATGGGGTCTTGTATAGAATAAAATTTGAGTAAATTTACTTGAGATGTGTCTCTCAAGAAGAAGCCACCCACATCATGAGCACCTTCCATGAAAAAATGGGTAGTGGACATCCATCTAGGAGAACCAAAACTCTTAATATTCTCAAAGCTAGTTATTATTGGTCAACTATTTTTAAGGATGCTCATAAACATCTAAGGGAATGTCACTCATGTCAAATCTTTAGCATGAAGGAGCCAAAGGAAGTAATGCCTCTACAACTAGTCATGGTTGACAAACCCTTTGCTCAATGGGGATTATACTTTTTTGGGATGATCAACCCCAATTCATATAAAGGTCACAAGTATGTCCTGACTGCCACATATTATTTCATAAGGTGGACTGAGGCTATAGCACCAATCAATGCAGGACTAAAGAATTGATCAAATTCTTGGAAGAGAATAGCTATAATAGGTTTAGAAACCCAATCTCTCTTGTATGTGACAATGGGTCTAAATTTATATCTATAAATATGATTGAATGGGCTTATGATAATGGCATTTCTCTCAAATTTTCATCTAACCATTATCCCCAAGGGAATAGATTTTCTGAGTCTACAAACAAAAAAATAATGAAGGTAATCAAAAAGTCTTCTATAGACAAGCCTAGGACCTATCATAAGCTTCTTAAGTTTTCACTATGGGCTGATATAATAAGGATCAAGCAAGTCTTAAGGGCCTCACCATTTCTATTGGTGTATGGACAAGTGCTTATCTTTTCTATCACTATCTAGTTGCCTACATATAAGTTTATGAAAGAGTACATGGGAGAAAGCCAAGAACTTGTTAATTAAAGATTGTTGGACATTATTAAAATGGAGGATGAAAGGGAGAAATACTTTGATAATTTTAGTAGACACCAAACCATAGTGAAAATGTGGTTTGACAAAATGTTAAAGGTAAAGGTATTCAAAAAAGGAAACTTGGTCTTCCTTTAGTAAAAAGCATCTGAACCAAAGGAGAATCATGGAAAATTCACACCCTTGTATATTGGTCCTTATCAAATATTAAAGACACTTGGGAATAATACCTTCAAGTTGAGATACCTTTAAGTATCATAATTCACATTTCCCACCAATGTGCAATATCTCAAGCATTACTTTGTTGCTGCTCCACCAGGGGTTTTCATAGAATAAACTTTGTAAGATGGTTAGATTTAGTGTAGGTAGGCTAGTTAGTTTATTTCAAGTACTTTATTTCATATTCCTTACTTTTACATAAGCATGTGTATATTTTTTTATTTCCCTTTTATTTCCTATTTTGCTACCTTTTGTTGTATGTTTATTTCTTGTTACCTGGTTCCTTATTTTTAATAAGTCCTTTTATACAATATTGGGCTCAAATTTATGTAGTTTTCTCAACAATTCCCAAAATTCAAAAATGTAGGTGTGTACCTCATTCATATGATGACTATGGTTTTGATATATAAGCCTAATGTTGAAATGTGAAGAAACTAGTAAAGACCAATAGAAGAAGCTAACTATTTCATAAGAACTTTAGACATTGTCTGGACCTCAAATTGGTTTTAAGAATATTTGTACTTATAGGGTGAGATCTCAAACTATCATGGTATATCCATACTAGCACTTAATCAACATCCTTTCTTAGGATAAGGGTTACGACCATATGTGATTCTCTAAAGATCAAAAACTTGACTAAATCCTAAAACCTACCTACCCTAATTTTGAACCTTGTTGAAATCATAAAGGTCTAAAGAAAATACAAAAAAGAAGGATTCAATGTGAAATCAAAATTGGTTAGAATAAGTGGTTATGGTAATCTCCACCAGGGCTATGGATGTATGGCTAGTAGTGGAAAAAGGCCTTCAGTGGAGTAAAAGGCATATCTATTAGGGATATGGATGCCTAGCTAGTACCAAAGTAGTGACCAATCTTTCCCTATGTTAAAATCATGGTTCTTAATGGACTAAACATGCCCCAAGTTAGTGTTAGTGATTAAGAACATGAAACTTGGAAGTTTTTTCTTGAATCCCATGACAAACAGTAAGTGGAATCAAAGGACACACATAATATGACTATGTCATGATGTTTGAACCTAAGTCTATAAGTGTAATGTTTATTTCAACCATAAAATAATCTAGATAATGGTATTGATTGAATGGAGTGGATGACCTAATTGTTGGTATGAACTAGAATATTTAAGTTCTAACATATTATGATGTTTCCCCCAAAAGTTGTCATTTGTTGAGGGTAATATACCCCTTATTTTTAAAATTGGGGACCCTTGAGATACCCTAAGGTTTAACTTGAAAATTTGACATGTTTAGATCATTTCTAGAATTTTAAGATCATCCACTTTATTAAATATAATCTTAATAATTATGTTTGCTTTAATTTTGTCTAACATTGATAATAAATAGTCTTCATGCATTTTAGTTGTAGGTTCTATGGTGTCCTTTCCATGAAATTCATGTTCCAAAACCTTGGCACAAACCCTAAGTTCAAATTTGAATATTGGTAGGAACTAAATTTGTGGGAAACTTTTAAATCCATTTTGGAATTAAGGAAAAATGTCATGTTTAAATCTTAGTCATGTTTTTAAACATGACTTAAACTTAGACTAAAATTCTTGGTCCCCTTTATTATTTCCCCCTCTAAGTTCCTCATATTTCTAACTAGGTCTAATGTTAGTTTTGTAGGGTCCCCTTTTAATATTTCCTAACTTGGTCCTTTTGATTCATATTTAGCCTAAATTTTTAATCTTAAGGCCCCATCATATTTATTAATGTGAATGAGACCTTATCCTTAAACACCTTAGCCTAAGTTTTTTTATGTCACCATAAGTCCTAACTTAATTTTATTGCTTTTCATAGATCCAATGGCCTACGCTTCATCATAGGGATTGATCTAACAGAGCAAGGAAGACCTAAGATTTAACTTAAAAATCATACATCTCATGAGATCTATTATTTGTGCTTCCTCGTGTCTAGCGATCTAATGGCATGAGGGCCCTGATAAAATTGAGCATGTAGCCTACATCTAATAGTTATTGCTTCATCATGATAACTTGATTGGATGGAATGAAGCATAGTTGAAAGGTCAAAATATCAAATAATACCTACAAGATTAATATGCAACATATTTACATTTGAGGGTTAAGATCAAAGGGGTCCCATACATTAAATTAAATAAAGAGCATGTAACTACTAGTATCATGATCATATGGCTCTCACTTCATCATGATCTTTGATCAAATAGAGTGAGATGAATCTAGAGACTCAGGGGGCATCATAAAGTCACCATGTTGCACTCCCTCATTGGAACCCAAGGAATTCATGAGATTAAATTTGATGTTCTCATGAACATTATTTGACACCCATGAGGCCATCATTAACATTTGTGAAGTTGTCATTGACATCTATGAGGCTGTTAAACTCAAGCTCATATAACTTTTGCTTGGGCAAAGAATACATTAAATTATGCCTTTCAAAGGTTCATTTTGATTATATTCTTTAAATAAACTTAGCATAAAATGATTTAGCTTAATATTTTCATGTTTATATATATATATATATATATATATATATATATATATATATATATATATATAAACTTAGCTCTTGGATTTTATCCTAAGTCCTTTACATGGTTATGCAGTAATTAACCTTTGTGTATCTTATAGGATACAATGGCTTGCACTTCATCATAAAAGGATGATCTAATGGTGTGAAGGTGTAAATGACTTTTCAAAGGCCCATAGGTTCACCATATGTTAAAATCTCATTTAATAAATGACTAACATAAGGTACAGAGTGTAGGAAGGCACACAAAGATGCTAAGTGGCATAACTATGAGGCTCAATACTAATAAAGTCAATCACAAATAAGGACCAAAAGCATGATCAATGGTTCACAATCATTCATAGGATCTTGATCCAATGGTGAAAAATAAAAGGGGGAATTTTTAAATGCCAATGACTAGTGCTCAAAGGCATTTATGAAAAATACCACAAAATGTCCAAATCAATACCACATAAGCACCATGCAAGTAGAAAAGGATAAATAAGAGATATTCTGTGCTTAAAATTGTGAAAGTATAAAGGAAAAGGTCCAAATCAAATCCAAATCACATATGAGCTGAAGTCCAAATACATCCTCACCATTAAAGACTCAAAATCCTAAACCCTAAATAAAAGAGACCCTAAGTGGATTCATTTGGTTACAATTCAATCCAAGAGAGGCTTAATTGAATTTTGAGCATAAAATAACTATCAAAAAGATCAATTGCTATCCATTAGTGAAAATTTTGCAAGTAGAATCCATGAAAGCTCATAGTTAGCATTTTAAAGAGGATACAAATCTTTATCTATCCATAGACAATGAGGGAAGAGTTTTCAAAGATACCAAATTGGACATTGAAACCCTAAATAATGAAAATAAGAATTAGTCTGAAATCTTCTTCACCATAAAAGAGTTTCAACCCATCACTAAAGAGGAGAAGATAATTGCCATCATTAGTAGGAAACACTATGACCTTGCCATAATTCATATGGTTGACCATCATTATGCCACTGCCAAATCATAGGTACTTCATTACATTGATGTTCTTGCTCTAATTTTTGTAAACTATATGATAGAAAATGATTAGATAATACATGAAAGAAATTATAGGAAAGTGGCCTACATTTCCGCTCTAACCTTTGAGAAATACTATAAACTCCCAAATCCCTATGTAAACCTACCAAAAATCAATAAGTAGACCAAAAAATACAACTTGGATACCATCCTCAGACCATGGTTGCACCGGGGGAATCATGTCTTTAAATACTTTGAGGGAAGGATCCTAATTTTCCAATTTAGGGAAGGGATCAGGGTAATCATGACACTATTAAATAGAGCATCAAGATCCCTCTAAACCACATATGTAAACAAGGCCTAGGTCTCTTAAATATATTTCATGGTAGAAGAGAAGCTCACCCCTCCTATTGGAGACTTGATTAGTATTCACCTAGGGTTCCAATTTGTAGCCATCAAAAGGAAGACTAGAAAACAATTTTTCATGATGTCTTACTTGTTAGATGCCCTACTTGCTTCCACCAACTTCCTAGGCATAAAAATATGGTCTCATAAAGATAAAGCAACCATATCCCACTACTATTCAAGATTACACATCTTCAAATATAGGAACCACATGTAATTTGATGTGTGACTATGTCTATCCTACTTTGGTGGAGGCCGTCACAAGTTTTCCCATGCCCAGGGTTCACCCATTGATCAATAAGTATGTAGAGAAGATGGGAGATATCTGGTTTTATCTAGATTACATAGTAATCTAAATTGAGGGAATCATGTCCTCATCTTATAGATTACTTATGTATGTACCTATTAAGTTAGCAGAATAATAAATTACCTCTCAACTCATCAATGGTGTTGATGAAGTTTGTAAATAGAAGAGAAAGGGCCTTCTCCATCCCTTTCCTATAATCATTATAAGGATTATGTTATAAGATTGGAAGCTAGTTCAGATCATATCTAATCCTAGGGACTCATTTCGGTTCTAATTAGATAAGCTCAAAATGTGGGATCCTAAGAATATAGTGGGTGATCATTTGAAGATGAAAAAACTACCCAAGCCAATATATGTGCATCATCTCAGTGTCTATGACACCATTTACATCAAGGTAAACAACTTTGAAGAATTATTGACCAGGATCAAGGGGTAAAATATTAAGCTTGAGCATAGGTTAACAAGTGATGATAAACTAACAAGAGAGGTATGGCAGATGCATCCTCTCCAATATCATTTGTTGCTCATACCTTATGGACCACCCCAAGAGCAATCTTAATTGGAGCATCCATAAACTCAAAAGTAAATTGAATAAGGAATTGGTAAGGAAAATATGGAAGAGAGACTTGGAGAGGGACCCTCATCTTTAGCCTTACCCAAAGTCCACCATCTCTAATGGATCATCTAGACATGATTGCCTAGAGCTATATGAGATAGTTGAAGGTGACCTTAGAGATCTTGTTAAGTCATATAGTACTGATGAGGAAGGAGAACATGTTGAAGAGGAACCTACCCAAGGAGGAAAACTTGGAGAAGATAAAGGGAAAGAAATTATTCTTGACATAGTCCTAGTGACACCTAGGGAGAAAAGGAAGGTAGAATTGGCATTAGTCCTTATTGGATCAAAGAAGCCAAGATTGACCCTCACTCACCCCACCAGTGAAATTAATCTATTTAATGAGGAATTCTCCATCAATGGGCCAATCATCCATGCTTTTTTTATCTATGGGAAATTACAAAAGATCCCCTCTTTTTCCCACTCATGGGCATTACCAAATATTATTAACATAGATGTACATGATGACATCAAGCCATGGATCAGGGATATAATGAAGGTTAAAGAAGAAAGAAGGTTAGTGGCCACTATAAGGCTAGAAATTAATAAAATGGATGCTCCTATAGCATCAAAAAACATAGGAATTGAGGTCCAAAACCTCCAAAGTTCACAGAGCTAGATACTATGATGCAATTCAATCTAGAGACAATTAGATTAGATAGGGTCACCACTAAAAAATCCATGGTAGGAGATAAAGAGTTTACCTTCTATAAGGTTGAACCTTTTGTAGGTATAACTCTACTTGAAGGACAATAACTTGGTGAACATCCCATCCATAAAGAGTATGTTGAGAGCTTGATTGAGGCCCAATTAGCTCAAGCAAAGGTTGGGATTAGAGGAATGAAATAGAGGACTCATAATTTGGAAAAGGAGAAAGAAAAATGGTAGAAACAATCCATTTAATTAGTACCTAATTTTATATTAGACATGTTTGAAAAATCCTTCTTTGATATGTTTAATTCTCTATAGTCAATAAAGATAAGGCAAGATGCGTTAAACCAACAAAGTGAAGTCACCAAAGGAATGATATCAGAATGGTATGAGGAAGAGACAAAGTTAAGGGATCTCATTAGTATATTGATTAAGAACAAGATTCATAAATTCAAAACTAATAGCCTATCCCACCTAAATATTTATTTGGGGATAGTGGTGGATAAAATACATAGTCTAAGTACTTGGTCAGCAGGCTTAGATAGACTCCTCAGGTATGATGAAGAGTTGATTGCCCAGATCAAGTAACTACTTGCCACCATGTTGGCTAACCCTACCAAGACCATTTCCTTAATAATTTTTGATGATTCATAGTATAAACATAAGGTCACTTTGGTAATACAATTAGTCAAAATCAAGATCTAGAGTCAGTCTAGTAGAGACAATAATAGAATCTTAGGCATGATCTTCATAGTTAAGGAAAAGATAACAGAGGCCAGGAACATCAAGGAAGTTATGGCCAAGAATGATAGGGAGTTATTATGACTTATTTGATCATGAAGATGTTTTATTTTTTAATCTTATGGTAGATTTGGATCTAATCAAGGAACAACATCAAAAGGCTATTGAACTTTTGTAAGATAAATAGGGGAGTCCTAAAGCAATGGGCCCACCCACTAGTTAATATTCCTTTTGTAAAACATTGTAATATTTGAAAGTAGGGAATATTATTTTGTAAGGCATATACTAGTATATTAGCATATTGCCTCTAGGTCAGTCTAATTATAAAAGACAAAGAAATTTTGAGGAAGGATAGTTGTCCTTTTCTTTTGTACAATTATATCTTGTAAATGACCAGTGTACTACCTTGTCTTTCTATAAAAGATAGTACTACCATGTTCCTAAGGGAGAGAAATTTTAATCAAAATTATATACTTCAAGTAATTAATGCAATCAAGGAATTATGCAAAGATTGTCTAGATTGAATGTGTCAATTGTTAACATAGCTTCTTCTCTCAATTATTGATTCTAATGCTTAAGTTTGAATAATTTTTTTTTAATTCTGAAATTGCATCTGTGATACAAGGTTTATAATTTGTGATTGTGCTAAATTAGTTGAAGGATCCTAGATTTTCTTAATTTTATTTATTTTATATTTAGATGTGCTAATGATATTTGAGTCTAGTAACAAAACTTTAAAGTCAAATCTAGTTCTTACTTTATAATTTCATATCATCCTTAATAATGTGCCTAGTGTGTGGTGAAATTTGAGCTTTGCTATTTTACATAATATACTAATTAAATGAAGTTCAGTTATAATTTAAACTTTGTCATGATATTTGAGTTCAAGATCAGCAATCACTTGTTTCTTTTCTTCCTTACCCTTCTCTTTGCTATTTTTTAATACTAGATCATTGTTGCTTAAATTTCATTATAAATATTTGTATAGATTAATCTATAGATTAAATTGGCCATAATTCATTGAGTATTAACATAGATCCTCTATAATTCATAAATAATGGACCATGATGGATCCTAACCATCACTTATTATAAATATTGTGGAACACCAATACATTATTCTACCACTATTTCACCATAGGTCAAATCAATTTGCCACAACCTGCTACTAATGCTCTAAGTTCTTTGAATTATAAAATGAGAAGTGTTCTTTGAACACTAATAACCCATGTGGTACATTTAAAGGCATCAACATAGTGGTGATCCTATAATAGATACATCAATCATGAAAATCACTCACATTATGATTACATATCTTAAAGAACAAGTGAAATTGGAATAAGAGGTAAATTTATAACAACAAAACTTACACAATTCACATGAATAAAAGTTAATAAAAGATCAATTACCAAAAGGTAAATTTTAAGAACAAAGCCAAGATAATCAAGAAAGTAGTTTTATGAAAATAATTTTCATCAAATAATTTCCAAATAAAAATAATCCAAAAATTTCCAATGATAAATAAATAGTTAATAAGAATCAAACATTATATCTACTTCATGCATAGAGCAAAAAGATAAGGTCAACACTATAAAATCTATGGTTACATCTTCAAGTCAGAGTTAAAATTTTTGAGATTACTTCCATTTATAATATGAAAGTTATAATACATGATTTTTATCTAGTTTATAATAATATGCAAGATCCTTAAAATTATTAATATACTCAAAAATAAAAATAAAAATTCAAGAAGATAACTTTAATCTCTGGTACAAGGCATTTTTCATATACAAATACATAAGATGTCAACAATGGTACACCATAAATTCAAGATGTAAATGATCATTATGACCATAATATATTCAAGTTTCCATAAGGATTAATAAAAAACAACCTCAAGTCTTGATTAATTCTCATTTTTTCAACATTCAATCAAATATTTTATCACTTACTCCTACACAAAAAAATCCATATATGCCTTATTTCATTTCTTCTATTGTTCCTTCTCAAGATGGTGATAAATAATTTCCCTCTAACAAGATCCATGCTATCACCATCACAAGAGGTAAGGTGACTCACCCTATAGTTTCAAAATAATTTAACCAACATGTCCTTCTTTAACACCCTTCACCTCCCACACATCTTCTTTTTAGTGTTTGTATTCATGTTTAATTAGAAGTACATAAGGTTTATGTTTGAAAATCCCTTCAAGATAAAATCATCACTATGAGAAAGTTAATATAATAACTTTAAAACTAGAATGAATATTTTAATTTAAAGATTACATCATGGTAAAATCATACCACATTCAAAAATAATCTAGAGCATGCTAGTGTTAATCATGTATTGGTAACTTCATATACTAATTTTGGGCATGACAAGATTTCATATCAAGATTAGAAGATAAAATAGATAAATATAAAAATAGTGATTCAAAACATGAAAAAAAATTTAATAAGAGTTTAATTTAAATTATTCAAAACAAATTGATCATATAACCTTCTATGCCTCATATACAGAGATCAAAATACTATTATGCATACAATAGAATGGATGAGCAATATATATAATGTATAATTAATATTTGTGATCCTATAATATATACATCAATCAAGAAACCTATTCACACTATGAATACATATCCTAAAGAACAAGTGCAAGTATAAAAAGAGGTAAATTCATAACAACAAAACTTGCATAAGTCACATAAGACAAGTTAATAAAATATCAATTACCAAAAGGTAAATTGCAAGAACAAACTAAAGATAAGCAAGAAAGTAGTTTTATGAAAAACATTGTTATGAAATATGTTCCAAATCAAAATAATCCAAAAATATCTAATGATACAAATATGGTTACTAAGGAATCAAACATTATATCTACTTCTTATACAGATAAAAAAATTAAGGTCAACAGTATACAGTCTATGGTTAAATCTTCAAGTCAAGAATTAAAAAATAGATATTAATTATTTTTTTTAATATGGAAGTATTAATAAATGATTATTATCTAGTTTATAATAAGATTCAATACCCCAAAAATGATGAATATAATCAAAAGGAATATAATTATTATAATCCCTTGGCTCTTGTTGACTTATTGGCCTCTTGGATATTCTTTTTTAATTTATCTCTTAATAATTCAAAACAAATATAAAATTTTATATAATATTCTATTTATTTCTCAATTTTTATAGTTTTCATTAATAATATGTCAATTTTACTCAAGTAAAAAATATACTAGTATAAGACATAATTGACTACCATCATTATCCCAATTGGTTGATCCTATCCTATGCCAATTTTTACCCAAAAATCATATTTCAACACATAAAGCCTTAATACTTATAATTTATATAAATTTCACCCTATTTTGGTATGAGAACCACCACTTTCCATGTAAAATATCTATTTTTCATAGCTATATTGTTCATA
This sequence comes from Torreya grandis, assembly GCA_037957365.1. Classification (NCBI taxonomy): domain Eukaryota; kingdom Viridiplantae; phylum Streptophyta; class Pinopsida; order Cupressales; family Taxaceae; genus Torreya; species Torreya grandis. The sequence continues at coordinate 3,148,844 of JARHVA010000242.1, read as the reverse complement.
CGTGAGACATACTTTGACAAGTGTACATTTGATGAAATGAGGATGTGTGTATTATTCCTCTCCATATTATTTATGTTCTTGAATGAGGGAATGTAGATAATACATGGATACACAATCATCTCTAGTACATTTTAAATATTGGCATGTTAAAAAATTGTCTATTCTTCTACTTTGACACGTTAGTTTTACTACTTTACAGTGTTGTTGGTTCAATATTGAAAAAAGACAATAAAATTCATATATTCAAAATATAAAAACATTCAAATTATTTTAAATATCCAAAATTAAGACTTGAGCATGATTATAAATCTAGATTAAGTCTTTCCAATATGTTATTTATCTCATGATTAGTAGATATCATATTTCTTTTCTATCACACATACATTTCAATGATACTCATGAGCGTTATGTAAAACATACAAACTTTATAGGGATCAAGATGTTGGACCTTCCTTTACCCAATAGACTTATGAAACTGGGGAAATGTTATCCATAGGTTATAATTTTCATAGGGGTTATAATTCTATGACTTATATACTATTGAAATATATAATATTTACCAATGTATTACTAACATATTTTTTAATTTTTTAAAAATTTGAATGAAATTCAAACTAATAGATATTAGACTATTGAAATTGAAATGTTAAATATACACATCTAATATTAAAATATAGTATGATATAGAATTTTACAAAATTTAGAAATCTATAAAAATAGTATAAGGGCCTAAGGATGTGTAAACCTCTATAAAACATATTTAATTTTTATTGTGTAGGTTGACTATAACTAAAAATAGCTTTTTGGGACCTATGTATTACATCATGACCAAATGTTGTAATTAACTATGTGTTGGGATAGGTCATGATGAGGAGTACATGGCTGAAATATAAATTTGTATATTGATTTTGGTCATGTCCTAATTTATTATATGTCTAATTTTATGATTTGCCTTAGTGTGTCTGCTTGCAAGGCTTGACTGATAAATTATGTGTTCTGTGTTATTATGAAGAAGCTCTATAAAAGATAAAACCCTAGATCTAAAATAAAAAATATGATAGAGATAAAATTATAATGGGGAAATGGGTAAGGGGAAAATCATAGCTTGCCTCAAGAACCCCACATAACTAAGTTCTACCTACATAACCCAAATGGGCCTCAGACTGATGTAATTCTCCCTCTTAGGGTGATTGTGTGATTCATGATTATGAAACTATATACTAGAATATTGATTGAAATTATTGACAATGGATTCTATTAAATTTTAATATATAATATTCAAACTTGGCTTATGACTATTATAATGATACACAATTTAATTTTGAAGAAATAATGCTCTTTCACTTAGTGTATAGTAGAATTGACAAGTGATTTTTAGGTAGTGTTAAGTGTTTGCCCTGATGTGATTTTATAGGGGAATATTTGGAATAATTTTATAATCAAATTTTAAATATGTGTGGGAGAGTTATTGTGAAATGTATTTATTTGAAACAGTGGTTATTGAAGTGTGTGGGAAAAGGTTGTACTAGTGGAAAATGTTGTAGTGCTACACTGTTAGACCTATTGCATACTTGTCCTAGAAAACTATAGACTATTATGATAGGTGTGACATTAGCCTATAATATGAATATGGATGAATGTAACACCAAAATGGATATATGTATGATATTTTTAATGTTTTTTATATAGTGATATCTCTCTAATATATTGTGATTTAGCAAAATGGTGAGTAGACCAAGAAAGGTAAAGATGTCAAGTTTAAACATTATCAAGAACATTAATGATTAAATTTGTGTCTAAAATTTCCCCCACTTTATTATATTGATGAAACAAAGTGAAATTACTATAGTAAAGTATATGTGAACCTTTTTTGTATTTTAATATGAATAATGATTATGCAGAATGTCTTAGTGCAAAACCTACAATAATGCCATTGAAAGTAGTTATTATCCATATTTTAAAGTTGGAAATTTGAGACTTGAGATTTGAAATTTTCAAATAAAGCAAGGAAAGTATACACCTAAAAGGGTATTCAATATAATTACCCTATAATTTAGAAATGGATAAGTGTTTTACCACTTATTGAGACTTTTGGAAGAATGTTGAACATGTGCTGAATTGAGAGTGAACAAGTCTCAATTTGAAAATCTTTGAATGATCTTGAATTGGAAATATTATATGCTCCAAATCTATTTTAATTGTATAGAGTAATCTATAAATATTAGAAGGGGTGAAACCACTAATTGTGGCTCACTACATCTTAAAAACATGAAACCATAGATGTTGAGTGTCTTTAGATTCAAATGTGGTTCACTTATAACATTAATACAAATCACATTACTTCAGATGGATCTAGATTTTATTTGAAACTTGAAAACTTGAAAACTTCAAACTTGAAAACTTTAGAAATTTGAAAATTTATTTGTAGTAACTTGAACATGAATGAATATTATTTCCCCTATACTATACTTAATTTGATATTAAATTCCATTTAAACTTTGAAACTATAAAATAAATTGCAACTTTTTGAAATTTTCCACTTGTAACTATTTGAAAATTTGTAATTATAGGAATGAGAGTAGATGCATATTAGATTCCTCCACAGTATAATGTTCTGAATCATGCTATAACTTTAAAAATTGTGTATTTCCATAAATCTAAAAGATTTATCATGAGGAATTGAATTCTCAAGACAAACCCATTGTGATGTTGCCTTTTTGAGATGAAAAATGCAAAATGCAAGTCCTTATATCAAAAGGAGAATTATGTAATATGTGAAAGATGTAATCATGTATAAGTATGTAAATATTTGAATTGTATTTCATCATAATATATAATGTAGTATTAAGTTTACATTTTGAACATATGTTAGATAGATAAAGCATTAAAACACATAAGTAGTATATGCATGATATAGATCCTAGAATTACAGTATATGTAATAAGTAGTAACAATTAATGATATTATTCATGGCACCATAGTAACATATAATATAAATAATTTTACTTATGATGTCACACATGAAGGCATAAAGGCCACATAGAAGGGACATGTGAATGATGCATAAACACAAAAATCTAAGGTCCACATGTAAATGGTGTAATGATCTCATATAAGTAACAATTAGAACACAAAAGGGAAATAGACACAAAAAATAAGCTAGGAGATTCTAAATTAACATAGAGTAATGTAAGAAAGAAGCATATAAAAAATGAGATGAAAATGCATCTGCCATATGTATCAATGTCATTGTTAACAAGTAGCATATTCATGTAACATATGCATAGTATGAGTTATTATCAAAAGCATATGTATGATATACAACTCAAAATGGTATGGAGGTTATGGATAAATATAATATGTTAAATTGTCCATGAAGAATGAAGTGATGCCCCCAACTTAGTAATGTTAATGGGTAATAAGGGAAGCTTGACATCAAATAACCATTTGAAAGTATGTCCTATATAACACTCAAATATCTCATAAAAATAAATATGTAATGAAAATTGAAATATATTGATTATCTAGCATAAATTAAATAACATATGTAAATAAATAAGCTCTCAAAATATGGAAAATGCTTGTAGGTACTATTTTTAATTTTGGAAATATATATATTTTTTCTGAAATATTTGAATGTTTTTGAATTTGTTAAAAATATTGGAATGCATAAATATATGAAAAAGGAACTAAGAAATATTTTTTTAAAAGTGGATGTAGATACTAAATTCTAATTTATATATCAACTTAGTTTTGTATACTTGATATATACCTTTCAGGGCTCTACCCTTTAGTTCTAGACCTTCCTTCTATTGAAAGGCTCACATTCACCATTTTTGGAGAATTTTCAATGATGGCATGGATGTGACTAGGTGAGTGTATGAAGAGACTTGATAGTCTAAGTGACAATGATAAAGTGTGCAATGTGTTTGTTGTAGTATGCTTGAAGTATGATCAGTTGATATTTTATTTTAGATTGGTTAGAGATGTTTAGGGATGAGTATGGAGTATTTATCATGTGTAAATGGTCCCTAATATGTTTTTTAATCTTTGAGTGATCGTGTGCATGAGTGGATTTCATTTGGTTGATCATTATTGTCATCTAGACATTTTAGGTCTAGTGGTACAAAATCTGAGTAGGCAATTTGATGAAATCACCATTTCCATGTGTTGATGAGTAAAGGGGAGTTGGTAATATGGTTATGACCAAATTAGTCCCTATTTTATATGTGATAAATCTTATTTCATGTGCCTAAATGTAGTCAAATATATGTGGGTGAAAATTTGGGATCTCAAACATTTTGATAGTGATTTCTATGTTCAAATAAAGCTGAGTAAGCATGTTGATGATGTAAATATTCAAATTCATGGGGGTTTAAAGAGGAAATGGTCACATTTATTTTTTCTATATTATGATTATTTATTCACTAAATCTTAGGTTATGCACTTAAGTGCATCAAAAGATATGCAAGTGCAAAGTTGGGCTCCTAGGCAGTTTGACATTGTTTTTCCATAGCCAAATTTGCATGATGTAAGAAAGAGTTGAGTAATAAGTTTGATGGTGGAATATTTTTCATGTATGGATATTTTAGAATAAGGTGATCATATGGGTTTTTTTATTTTTATACCTAGTTGATTTTTACTAACTTTTAGGTCAAGTACCAAAATGTAACAAAAGATATGCATGTTCAAAGTTGGCCTCCTAGACAAGTTTTTGACATAGTTGGCTTTGTGATAAAATAATATGAGTGAGAATTTTAATGTCATTATATCTCATACATGTGAGGTTTCTAAGAGAATATTTTCACATGGTTGGATTTTCCTATGTGAGGAGATCATATGGTCTAAATTTGAGAACATGAAAGTGAGCGAGGTAAAAGATATGACTATGCAAAGTTGAAATTTCAAGTAAATAAGAAAGGTTCCCATAATTAATCATTTATGAACAAGTTAAAGTTAGATCAACATTGATGGATAGTGTTACTCCAAGAAGATAGGAATAAGTGAGACGGTGTCATGTGTTTAATGTTTAACATTGAGCAGAGATAAATTGAGCTTCTTCCAAGGATCAATGGTGAGTGGGTGATCATATAGATATAGATCAATGATGAATATTAAAATCAAGAGGTCAATGTGAAAATTTTTTATCTTTGTTAAATATAGAGCTATGTACATGATATTGATGGAGCACATAAGGTAAAAGTTTTAAGATTTCATGAGATGAGGTCAACATATTCAAGGTTTAACATTTGGCATTAGAAAACTATGTGTTAAAGGTCGAGTTTCATATAATAAGATAAATGATGCATGTTTAATCTGAGAAATGAGGACTCGATAAGTGAGCATAGTGTTTAAAGTTTAATTGTGACTATTTGAATTTGAATATTTGAATTTATAAAATAAAAAATAGTGCTCTATATTTTAGCCATATCTTTTGATCAATGATGAATTTAATGATGGTATAAAAAAAGTGGTAGAGGAATCTAAGGGGAATCTAGAAATATAAATTTCAAGATATGATAGTTTGTAAAATAATATTTATGAAGGTTCAAAGTTGACTATGTGTGCATGCATGTTCTACAAGTAACCTGAGAAGGATAATTAAGCTTGTGTAGATGTTGTTTCAATGTTTTATGATGAATTATATATTATGGAGTATTTTAAAATCCATGAGGATCATGTGTGTGTGTTATGAAGGCTTGACCAATCATATATAGTATCAAAATAAATTTAGAAGTTGATTGTGTACTCATACATGGTGACTGTGTGCAAAAAACATTGATTGAGCTTGAAAAAAAGAGTGCAATGATGACTTTAAGAATTTGAGGATGACTAAGGAGTCATGTAGTGTGGACCTATACTTTTGGAAGTGGTCCTATATTCTTTTTTTGTGCGTTTATGTGATTAATGGGTGAATAGGTCTCCATGAGACCTATAATAACTACAAGGGCCTTATTTAAAAGGTGTAACTACTTAAGGGTGACCCATAGATGCTATGGCTGACCTATGAAGATTTTTTTGATCCATGTCTTCATGTGATAGATTCCTTAAGGGTTAAGGAATGCCTAATGGCTAACCAAGATGTTGATAATCATGAATGATCTATATATAGTGAAACCAAATGTGATGGTTTGTAAACTTGGTGTGAAACTTTAATGGTGGTGTGTGAGTGGAGCCAAGTGAAGGAGATAACTTTTGAAAGACAAGGTACATGTAATTGAGGACCATTAGAGATTGAAGATGATCAATCATGTTTTTTTATTAAGTAGGTACAAGAAGACATACATGTCATTGGATATAATGAGCCTATAGGAGGTAAAATGAGAAAGTAGCCCTAAAGGCCCTTTGAGAGAGTTTGCATTGTGAGTGAAGGCAAGGCTTGGGTTAGATTAGTATGAATTAAAGAAAATAATGGAGGAGTGAATGAAAGAAAAGGAGAGAGAGTGTGAATAATGGATGGGTTATTGAGCAAAGTAGATTGAGAACTATGTGTATGACTTGTAAGTCATATTTCTGATGTCTGAATAGTGATCCTATAGGTTGAGGGTGAGATAAGGATAGTTGATGTATATGTGAGCTTGGTGGTTGATCTGAGATGTAGATCAAAGTGTAGATAGTGTGTATGACCATTTGGTCATATTTTTAATGTGGCGATAGAGTTATTTATATGAAAGTGAAGAGTGATAATTAGAGTTACATCATCAAGTGTTGAATACATCAATTAAAAGGTGTATTTATTCATAGGTGTTGTTGTGTGAGATAAATATCTATGGGGTTTTAGCTTATATATAAGGTGAAACTTTCTAAATTTCTATTTGTTGTGGTAGCTTAGCTAGACAGGTGTAGTAGCTCCTTGTGGGATTGCAGTCTCTCTAAACTAAGGGATGGTAACTCTTTGATCATTTATAGATGGTCTAAATTGGATATCATCATTATAGGAGTATAGTTCATCTTTTAGGGTTTAATTATTTTTATCTCCCAAGAGGGTTTCCCACATATATGTTGTGTTGATGTCACGTATGCTCTTGTTCATGCTTTAGATGTATGTGCTTTCATTTTTATGTTGTTAGATCAAGTTGATGATTGATGGAATGTTTTTGGAATCAGATGTTCATTATTGCATACTAATTCACCCCCCTCTCACTAGATAATTTAAACAATTGGTATTAGATTAGGTCTTTCTAAGGAAGATTAATAACTTGAAGGAGCTCCTAAGTAACACAAGATGGTTAAGCAATTAAAGAAAGAAAATATTTAATTGAGATTAATGGTCAAAATTCCTAAAGAATAGAATAGTCATATTAAATAACAAGCATGTAAAATTATGGATGAATTGGTTCAAGAATTTAATAAGGATAAGGAGACTATCCAATTTCTCAAAATTTAGTTAGAGGTTGCATATTCAATCATGAGAGATAAAGAAGATGAATATGTTCAAATGAAGGCTGATCTAGTTTCCTTTAAATATGGGTATGAAAAAGTCATAATAAAGAGAGGAAAGCCTAGAAAAGAATAAAAGGAATCTGAATAAGTCAAAAAAGATGAAAGATAGATCAAAAATCTTAAGGATCAGTTAGGGGTAGCTAATGCAAATATGAAGACAAGAGAAGAAGAACGCAAACATCTTAAGCCTTAGTTAGAAGAAAAAAATGTCAAAATTGATTCAAAGCAAGGTGAGATTGATGAGATGAAAATTTAGATAATTTTTTTAAAGAATGAGCATGAACAACTCATAGACAAATTGAACAAACTAAAAAAGGAGCATGAGAAGTCTAAGTAAGTCAAGGAGAATGCAAGCTCTGAAATAAATACAAGAAGGTTTGTTAGACAACCAAATGCTTCAAGGTGTGTTAGCTTATTCCATGGTCATTTTTATACATGTAATAAGTATGGTCATAGAGATAAAGATGATATAAGGATTTTAGTCAAGTATGGACATTAATGGAGCTATGATAGAAGGAATTTTTGGCCAAAGATTAATCACAGTTTAAATCTATCAAAATGTATGAATGATGTTATTTGTTTCAGTTGTCATAAGAGTGGATATATTACTATATTTTGTCTAAATAGTGTTAAAATGACTTCAAGGTATGTTAAATGATATGGATCTCCTAGAAGGTTTGAGAAAGGACAAACTCAGGTATGAAAACCAAAGGTAATTATTGATAATCCTTCTAGTCATGAGGATAATAGGAAATTTACTCTAGAAAGGCTATGGTGTAGATCATGTTAAGATCAAAGGTCAAGTAATTAAGATAGTTTTATAATATTAGAAGAGTTAAACTATGGTATCAAGACCTGAGGTAGTAAAGACTAAGGATACTAACCCTATTGAGTCCAAAAGTCTTGATGAATTATTTGCCAAGGTGGAGAAAGGATTAAAAGTGAAGGAAAATCAAGAGTTTTAGTTGATAAAATTTGTTGACAAATATAAAGAAAAAGAATGAAGTTAAACATTCATTCAAAGTCAAATGAATGATGAGTTAGAACTACAAGGAAGATTCTTCAGATTAAAAGGTATGTCATGAATCTATGTTGTCTCCATGTATTGTCAATCCAATCATATAAGAAAAGGAGAATGTTCTAATGGATGAGGAAGTTGTTTATCTTAAGACAAAGAAGAAGAAAAATAAATATAAGTATCAGATGACCAAGGAGGAGAAGTAATATGAGGAGTTATGGGAAAATCCTAGTTTCACACCATGGTAGAGCATTGTGGTGTAGAGGAGGTCTCTATCTATACTTCTTAAGAGACTCCTTTTAGTGGAGAATCAAGCATTATTGTGGTGTTATACAAAAGTTATTATAAGGATAGGTATGAATGCATTTTAGTAGGATCAACTATTTTTAGGTGGAAGATATGTTGTGGTGATGTTAGAGTGATGTCATGATGTTGGTAGTTATATATATTCAGTCTGCAGGGTCAGATTGAAGGTTTTCAAGTGGAAAAAGAGGATTTGTGTTTTGTCAAGATGATATTTTTTTTAGAAAGGTCTGTTGATCTTATTCTAGCTTGTTCTAGGTGGGTTTATGGTCTAAAGGTATGTTGAAGTCAAATTAGAGAATTTTGAGTGCTCTTAGTTTTTTTAGTATTGATTTAAGGGAAAGCAGGCCTAAAATGGGGCATATAATGTATAGACTCTCAAAGTTTTGAAATATAAAATTTTGGTCCAAAAGTATGTGATGATTATCTTGAAGTGTGCAATAATTTTTAAAGGTGGTCATTGATTATAAGGTGGTTTGTTGACTCTGTTTATTTTGAGATTATAGGATTTTGGGCTCTAATAGAAAATTGGTTTGCCTTGTGAGTTGATATTTAAGGTTTATTAATAATTTTAATGGGCCAAATGGATTTTAAAATCAATCTTCATAGAGATTTGAGGGTTTTTGGTTTTCAAATTATTCATGTTTTTGTCAACATGGAGACCTAATTAGCTAGTTGGTTTATGAAGGAAGTATGTTGAAAATTTTTATCTAGTTATTAAAAATTGATGTGCTTAATGGGGCATATGATAATTATCTAGCTATGAAGTTTTAGGTCTTGAATGTGTATCTGCTAAAAGTTACAGGCTTTGGAAGCTCCAAATAGGGCTATAAGGAGACTAGATAGGCCTAGTGTAAATACGAGTGCTTTTTGTTAAGTTTATCCAAAAGAGAAAGGCATGAGTATTTCAAGGTGATTTATTAGGTTAGTTGAGATAACTTTTCATATTTGGTGAGTGGTATGAAGTTCTATTGGTGGTCCTTGTGGTAGCTTAAGAGAAGGCTAGCAAGCATGTGTGATGGTTATTCATGGTGTGTGTATATCTAAATATGTTCAACATGTGAAATGGATTGAATATATTATGGGGAGTCCCTCTCAAATGTTTCTTAGTGAATTACATTAGAGTTAAATAATTTTGTGTGTTCTTTCTTCATTGATTTTTATGCTTGGCTATAGAGAATGTTGGCATGGAGCAAGAGGAAGTTGTCAAGGCAAGAAGTGGTAGGCTCAAGGTAAGGAGGAGTTTTTATCATATTTACAAGATGGTCCTCTCTAGTTGGTAGTATTTTTATGTAATTAGGATAAGTTGGTACCCACTTTGTCATTGTGTCAAAGGGGGATGAAGTTCCTATTGTGAGAGTGTTTAAAGAGAGAGAAGGAAGGTGAGATGTATATTTATATATATGATGGTTATTGACATCAATGAAAAAGGGGGATATTTTTGGAAAGTTTTAAATGATGTAATAAAGGTGTCATGAAGGTGTCCAGGTGAGTGGATCAAGATCCTTGATAGTCTAAGTGATAATGAAAAAGTGTGAAATATGCTTGTCCTAGTATGCTTGAAGTATGATTGGTTGATCTTATGTTTTGTCTTGGTTAGAGATGTTTAGGGATGATTATGGAGTATTTAACATGTTAAAAAAGTTCCCTAAGATGTTTTCTAATATTGGAGTGCTTATGTGCATGAGTGGATTTCATTTGGTTGATCACTGTTGTCATCTAGACATTTTGGGTCTAGTGGCAAAAAATTTGAGTATCTAAGTTGATGACATCACCATTTCCACATGTGGATGAGTCAAGGGGAGTTGGTCATATGGTTGTGATAAAATTAGTCCCTAGTTTTTATTTACTAAATCTTAGTTCATGCACATAAACACGTTCAAAGATATGTGGGTGCAAAGTTGGGCTCTCATGCATTTTGACAATGTTTTCTATGTTCAAATAGAGATGAGTAAATATATTGATGATGTCAACATTTGTATATATGGAGGTTTATAGAGAAAATGGTCACATGGTTTTTTTTATTATTATGCCTATTTATTATATACTAAATCTTAGGTCATGTTTCTAAGCTCATCAAAATATATGTAAGTACAAAGCTGGGCTCCCATGCAGTTTAACATTATTTTCCCATACTTAGCCAAATTTATGAGGCAAGAAAGAGCTGAGTAAGAAGTTTGATTGTGGAATATCTCACACATGTGTATGTTTAAAAATAATTTTATCATATGGGTTTGATTATTTTTATACCTAGTTAATTTATGCTAACTTTTAGGTCAGGCATCGAAGTATGACAAAAGATATGCATGTTCAAAGTTGGTCTCTCAAACAAGTTTTTAACATAGTTGGCTCTATGATAAAATAATCTGAGTGAGAATTTTAATGTATTTATATCTCACACATGTGAGGGTTCTAGGATCATATTTTCACATGGTTGTATTCTCCTATGTGAGGAGATCATGTGGTCTAAATTTGAGAACATGTGAGTGAGTGAGATAAAAGATATGACTCTACAAATTTGGCCTTCCAAGTAGATAAGGAAATTTCCCATACTTAGTCATTTATTTAAAAGTTAAATTTTTAGAAACATATATGGAGAGTGTTACTCCAATAAGTTAGGAATTAGTGAGATGGTTCCATGTGTTCAATGTTTAATGCCGAGCAAAGATAAAGATCAAGTTTCTTTCAAGGATCAATGGTGAGTAGGTGACTGTATCAATAGAGATCAATGGTGTGTATTAAAGTCAATAGGTAAAAGTTATATATTTTTATATTTTATAAACATTGAGCTATGTATAGGATATTGATGGAGTGCTTGAGGTCAAATTTGCAAGATTACACAAGATGAGGTCAACATGTTTAAAGTTTAAAATTTGGCATTGATCGACTTTGTGTTAAAGGTCAAGATTCATATAATAATATTAATGGTGCATGTTTAATTTGAGAAATTAGGACTTGAGATGTGAGCATAGTGTTTTAAGTTTAACTATGACCATTTTCATTTGAATTTTTTAATTTGCTAAGAAAAACTAGTGCTCTATATTTTAGCTATATCTTTTGATCAAGGATAAATTTTATTATGGTATAAAAAGAAAAGTGGTAGAGGACTCTAAGGTACATCTGGATATATAAATTTTATATATTAAAGTGTGTATAGTCATAGTTATGAAGTTTCAAAATTTACTGTGTTTGTGCTTATTCTTCAAGTAACCTGAAAAGGATAATTGAGCTTGTGTAGATGTTATTTCAATGTTTTATAATGGATTAGCTATTGGGGAGAATTTTATACTCCATTAGGATCATATATGTGCACTATGAATGTTTTATAGATTCTATATAATATGAAAAAATATTTATAAGTTTATTATGTATTCTCTCATGGTGACAATGTGGACATAATGTTGTTTGAACTTGCACAGAAGAGTGTAATGATGATTGTAAGCATTTAAGGATGACTAAGGGGATATATTTTGTGGACCTATTATTTTATAAGTGGTAATATGTTATTTTTTTGCTTGTTTATGTGCTAAATAGGTTAATAGGTCTTCATGAGACCTATAAGAGCTACAAGGGCCTTATTAAAAGGTGTAGTTTCTTAAGGGTGACTCATAGATGTTATGGAAAACATATGAAGATTGTTTTTGAGTTGTGCCTTCATTTTATGTATGCCTTAAGTATTAAGTCATGACTAATTGCTGACCAAGATGTGATAATCTTTAATTCCCTATATAAATTGAAACTAAATGTGATGGTTTCGAGACTTGGTGTGAGACTTTAATGGTGGTGTGTGAGTAAAGACAAGAGAAGGAGAGAATATTTGAAAGAGAAGGTACATGTTATTGATTAACATCAAAGATCAAAGAGGATAAATCATATTTTTCTAATTAAGTAGGTATAGGAGGACATACATGTCATTAGATCTAATGAGCCTTGAGGAGGCATAATGAGTAAGTAGCCCTAGAGGCCATTTGAGAGAGTGTGTATTGTGAGTGAAGTTAAGTCTTGGGTTAGAGGAGTATACATTAAAGTGAAGAGTGGAGGAGTGAAGGAAAGAAAAGGAGAAAGAGTGTGACTAATGGATGGGTTACTGATAAGAGTAGAATGAGGACTTTGTGTATGACCTATAAGTCATATTCTAATGTCCAAATAATGCTCCTACAAGTTGAAGGTGATTGAATGATAGTTGATGTTTGTATGAGCTTGGTGATTAATCTAAGAGGTAGATTAGAGTGTGAAAAGTGTATATGACCATCTGGTCATGTTGTTAATGTGGTGATAGAGTTATTGATGTGAAGGTGAAGAGTGATAATTAGAGTTCCATCATCGGGTGTTGAAGACATTAGTTAAAAGGTGGAGTTGTTCATAGGTGTTGTTGTGGTTGATCAACATCTAAGGGGTTACAACCTCCTTATAAGGTGAAACTTGATAAAGGTCTAGTTTTTATGGTAGCTCAGCTATATAGGTATAGTATTTCCTTATGGGATTGTAGTCTCACTAAAATAAGGGATGATATTTCATTGATCAATTATAGTTAGTCTAAAATGGATCTTGTCATTATAGGACTGTAGTCCATCTTACAGGGTTTAATGGGTTTTATCCCCCAAGATGCTTTCCCATTTAGATGTTGTGTTGATGTGATTTATGTTATTGTTCATGCTTTGGATGTATGTGCTTTCATGTTTATGTGGCTATATCAAGCTGATGAATGATGGAATGGTTTTGGAATTAAATGTGCATTATTGTATATTGATTCACCCCCTCTTAGTAGATACTTTCAAAAACCATCTCACTGAGCCTAATTATCTACCTTATGGTCTAACCCTATCATTTATGATGAATTAGATACCTTTTATTCTACATAAAACATAAAACTTGATATATATCTTTTATTGTTAGTGTCATATTATTAGTAACTTCATAGCCTACTAGACACTTGCATCCCACATAAGGACGCTTGTGTTGACACAAGTTTCCAAATTATTAAGTTTTAGGTCCTCAAAAGTAATCTAATTTACAAATATTTTGAATCCTATGGGTTGGACTATTTGTATTATTAAACCCTATCACAACATATCTCTAAAAGGTGTGATATAAATAAAAATCTAAGCCTACTCATTATTCATCTAAAAAATACCAAGAAATCACCTATTCAATCTCATTTAATCAATGGTACAACTAATTTATACTACTATATTCCTCCCTACTTATATATAATTATAAGATCATTCATATTATAAGTTTAAAGAGTTAAAAAACATCTCATGAGTGAAATTTGTCAAGTTACAAGCTATACTATTGCATGTTTATGCATTTAGTATATTTCACCCTTGTGCACACATAAGAAAACACCTAGAGGGGAATTACATATATCTGAGGCCATCCTTGTAGTATTATCTATGTATCCAACACTCATTAACAAAAGGGTCATTGAGGTTAGATTGACACCATGATTTAAATAACCCATTTTTGGAAAGGTAAAAAGACCCAAGGTGAAGACCTAGGGTTTGATCCACATGCAATCATATAAAACCTATGAATGTAAATAAGATAGATAAAAAAAGGTGATAGAAAACCTAGAAGGCTATAGGTGGTCTCTCTAAAATATAGTGAGTAATATGTACTAGATAATTCCATTAATAGCAATAAACCTATGTTGATGTAAGTGTCCTAAGGATAACACAAGCATCCAAACCTCCAAAAATAATATTTATAGAATCTGACAACTGAATCTTGATCTTGTTCTTACCTATTTTAACCTCTATATATTTTAGATCTGCCTACACATTTATATATAAGATAAGTATTATCTCTTTTTCATGTTTAAGCAGTCAAATTACTATTTGGAATGTAATTTCTATATTTAGTATAAATCAACATTATCATTAAGAAGATTAATTTATATGAGTTTTTAATTAATTTCCTTGATTTAGAATATTTTTATTCATCCTTATTTATAATATATTATACCACTTTAACCCTCACCACAAAAATATTAAAAAAAGGGTTAAATATTTGGTGAATCCAACCTTTGTGTCTCCTTGTGCAAACCCTACTTTAAATTAGGGTTTCCCAAAACTTCATGTCTAATTTTGGACATGAAATTACTTTGTTTCAAATTTATATTTATTACAAAAGAATAAATAATGCTCAATGTAGATGCACTTATCAATTATTTAATTATATAATACATAATGGTAGTCATTACTTGTTATATGTCATACATGTTTAAATCAATCAACACTATAAAAAAGGGAGTGATTTATATTAAGATAAAAATAAAACCTCTATTTACAACTATTATTGTAATGATATGGAACCTATGTAAAAATTTCCCCTTAAGCCTAAACTGGTAATAAAATCTAAGGGATATGATCTTATTAATAAATCAAGCAATACACATAATAAGATCTCAATTTTGGATCTTGTGAAATAATCAATTATTTATAAGGATATATTATATGAGGCATTTTGTGAAACCTAAATAACAAATGATATAACATTAGCTTGTTTTGTAGGTTAATTCAAGATATAATAAACAATGTAAATCTATTTACTTTTGATAGGAAAGATTTACCCTCAAAGGATATCATTGATCAAGACTTGACTTTATCAATACAAATTAATATTCATACTAAAGGTAACCAAAGGGAATTGTTTCAAGTCTCATCAATATATAATATTACAAATCACTACAATTATGTTATTCATAAAATTTCACTTTTTTATTTGTTACGCAAGGTATCCTAATAAGGTATTTTGAGAACATTACATATGAAAACCTTGACAAGTAATGTGGATCCACCATATTTGGCCTCTTTTTTGAATTATATCAATTGAACCAAGAATAATATTTCCTTGAAAAGAAGGATTTACCACCCCAAAATACCATTGATCACTAAAATCAAGTGATTATTTATTCAAATATGGATACAAAGCTCAATAATGAGACAACCACCACAATAAATATAGTGACCCCAAAACCTAATTGGCTCATCTTATCTAATACACCCATGAGATAATTTACATGATTATCTAAGTCTCCAACTTCATTACATTATAATCTTGTGGGGTGTCATCTCATATCTCTCCCTCTTCCTATAGAGGTTGATATGATTTGACCTATGTCAAAAGGATATATTATTAATGCATATTGTGACTATCAACAAATCCCTAGGTATTATTGCAAATAGATATTATACATTGAAACATAAGATCTAAGATCTTCTTGATAACCAACAACTCAACTTTGATGATCCTCCAAAGAATTAAGTTGACAACGTGGTGACCATCAACATCAAAATATATCTAATAGTTCATTATAACATCATTCTAAGCAAAATCCAAAAGTGAATCTGGCATATAATGAACATATTCCTACACCATATTATGGACATTTATTACATGAAATGAGTAGCACATTTCCACACATAATATATTCTATAGTTCAAATTATTTCTTTCATAATTTTTAAAATTCCATATAAACATCCATTTGAACAAGAAAAGTTTATTCCCAAATAACTAATTATACAACCTACTAGGGTTAATCATCCAAAAAAATGTAATAAACATGAAATACCCTTTCATAGGTGTCCCATACTTGAGAGACCATTGCACCTGAGCTACATAGTGGATTCTACAAAATCTTCATCTACACATACATGGTCTACCCAATTGCTAAGAGAAAATAAATAAGTTTGAATTATAGATGTACCAAGGACACCATAAAGAACTAAAAACTGGGTTCCACGAACACCTACTCCTATTTCCTCTTCATGGACATAAAGTCATATGATACATACACAAAGTACCACATATTTTTAAGTTCTAAATATGACACCTATACATACTTCTTGATAATATCATCATTTTGATGTACCATATTTTAGGTTTGGATATTCCTATGATAATATATTAGATGGGATAATGTGTTAAACCTTTTTTCCCCTAAAATTCAATAAAAAAAATCAATAAACTACAAAAAGAATCAAATAAATTCAAAAATATGAAAATATCCAACATTCACATGTTTACTAGCTCTTTGGAATCTACATTGTTTACTTTATATTAGTAGATAACATATAATTTATTTTTATATACACATATGTTTCATTCATACTTGAGTGTGATACATGCTTGCACAAAATGCATGATACATGCACATATGGATGTTGGACCTTTCTTCTTCCTATGTGATATACTACATTGGGAGTATTTGATTCCTTAATCATGATTGATATAGGTTATGTTATTTTATGGTAACCTTTCCATTATCATGTTGAAATTATATAATAATTATTATAAATGTATATACTCATAATTACATCTTTCACAATATACTTGATCTGTTATGTTACATGACATTTTTTGATAACACATACATGTAGGGACTATTATGATATTCTTATGTTGGTTGATTATAATTAATTTATTCACATTATCACTTCCTTGAGTGTCTCTTTCTTTATTGATATTTTATTTCTTGTGAAACATTTGATTATGTTCCTTGCTTGTTAGCCCATGTGCCATTGTATGTTACTTTCTTTTGCTATTTGGACATTTAAATATGTCATTCCTTCAAGTGTGTAACATTTTAATATTCCCCTTATGTAATGAAATCACTTATTTTTTTCATAATAATGAAATGATATATCACATAATTAAGATAAGAATAATCATATTCATAACAATAATTGACAAAAATGTAGAATACTTAATAATTATGTCTAAGCCACTTTGAGGGGGAAACAGACAAAACAATAAAATAAGATCAAAATTAATAATATGATGATAAACTAATAACTAATATCTCCTATATATAATCTAATTATCCATGTCTATTATATAATTTTATCATATGAATAACATAGATAAATGCAATAAGATAACATGAAAAGTAGGTAAGCCATAATTTAGCCACACAATATCCCTAGATGCACTATAAATTAACAGTGTGACATGACCATTCCATTAAAAATAATGTTTATTTTAATTTTTAATCAAATATGGATGTTGATGTAAGAAATATTCATTCTCCCATGTTACATCTTGATTTTTAAAATTCTTTCACATGACTAAATACTCCTTAATATCTCTTATTTGTAGCCTTTCTATGCATGTGTGAAGGATATCCTCAGGTTTTGGAATAAATATACCTTATTAATCCAATTAAGGTACTTTTTTTTCTTAGAAAATATCTATTTAATAACCTTATTTAGGTAAGATACATGAAAAACAAGATGTATGCCACATTGCCATTTTTCTACAGGGTTTGATAAGGGCCATAATAATTAGGAGAAAGTTTGTTATATTTTTAATTTGATTCAAATATATCTATTTATATGGCTGAAAATTCATAAATACCCAATAACTGATATCAAAATTCCTCTTATTATGGTGTTGATCAAGTTACTACTTCATTATAATTTTGTGCCATTCCTAAAATCTATCTTAAATTAGTTAGTACTGTAGATGATATTTATGGATTATATATAACCTCAGTATTATACACTTGTAAAACTTAGACCTTGGCTATTATTATTATTATTAATCTTTCCCACTTCTACAAGTCTTGCATCTACTCTATCTGGTGCCCCTTGGTATATCTCTTAGTCTGACTAGTCCTATGTTGATGACCCAATCCTTATATCTTTCCCATAATGCTTAAAATGTAATTATATTATACTCCTATACTTTTTGATCTTATAACTACCTTCCTACTTCTTGGAAACTAATGTCTAGGATAAACATTAGTGTCAATGCTTGTGTCCTAACCTGATGTAAGTGTCCAATATCGTAATGTCATCCAATTTGTAAACAAAATGTATCCTAATGGTTGGAATAAGTAATTTAATGTGAGTTACTTCTCAAAATAAATTTATATAAATACAATATCAACCCTAATTAATTCCTCACATAAAAAAGACCAAAATAGACCAAGGAAACTTATTAAAAGCATTCTATTGAGCATTTAATTGAGCAAAGATTCCTTATTTTCTCCTATTTCCATACTAGTCAAAGGGATAATAAATCTACAAGTATAAATTATTTAAGGAGTATGCCAAGAGTATAATTTTCCAAGTTAAACTATAGGTCATTATTATACTTAATTTTCACATATTAGATGATTCACACACAAGACAAATCATAAGGGATACCTACAGTAGTTTGAGGCCCTCTTAAAAGTATTGACTATAGGTAGTGCTCACCAATATAAAGGTATTTGGAGTTATCTTGACACCCTATATCCACTATCCCATTTCCCCAAGTTCACCATAAAGATTAGGAATAGGGTTTTGATATTTTATGAGGATCAATAATCCATGACCTAGATCTGAATTCACCATAGTGAAGGTGAAGTCAAACCCAAAAGCATCTAGGTGGTCACATAATTTTTTAATAGGTATTATGTATAAGACACTTGCATCAAACCAAGACAATAACATTGATGCAATTATCACACACTGACATTAGTGTTTAGATCTTTAGAGGCACTTAATCTAGAACTGGATGACTAATCTAGAATCATCTTCCATCTTTCTTCCTACTTATTCTACATTCAAAATTTTGTTAAGATCAAAACCAAGTATATTAATTCTTTTTCATTTCCATATATATATTAGTTTTAAATTATATATTTATCCCATTTTTAGTTTTATAAATTCAACATATGTTATATCTGAGTTTAGTACCCAATTTGCCTATTGTAGATATGATTATCACCCTTATGATTATTAATTTATATATCCCATTTAATGCATAGATAAATATAATATAACCAACTATTAGTGTTGAAAATTTTGGTGAAATCAACTCATATTAATGCAATATTTTTTATTCTTAGGGTTTTCAGTGAACTAGGGTTTTAGATTGTTGTAATTTTTCATTTCCTACTATTATTTTTCATACAACCTATGCATAGCCCTAGATTGGGAGGTGTGCATATTAAACACATTTAACTTCCCCTCCCACCATATAAGAGGTCTTAAACTAATGAGGGATATCATATTATGGATCATGATGATACCCATGTTGATAATAAAAAACAAGTTGATAAGGTTAACATTAAAGAATATTTTGATAATGAAAAATGATAACCACCTAAAAATGAGAAAATAGACCATGATCAAGTGTAAGTAGTTACATTATTTCATGAACATATTCATCAAAACCATAAATATCTTGATAAGATCCTTTAAAATATATTGGAAATAAAAATTTCAAAAGGTATTATTGGGCTAATTTTATATTTGGTCATAAATTTCCCTTGGTGCACACTAAAGTGACTAAATCCCAATAGGCTAGTGTGCTAGAATTTCATACAATACTTAGATTTTTTTCACTCTCACCTGAATCACATAGTGAAGGACTGGTTCCCATGGGTTTTTTCATGAGAGGGTGTGATTAACATATTTTTATACTTGAATAATCACTTTATTCAATGACTAATAGAAAAGATAAATACATAGTTGTGGGCCTAAGTTTAGCTAAATGAACAAACATGATTAAAATAACCAACACTAGTATTTATATATTCCACATTGATAATATTTAGATAAAATAGATTCTATTCCTTATATTCTTAATAGATTCACAATTTACATAAATAATGCATGCTACAACTCAATGATACAATTCAACTATAAACTAGAGAACAACAACATTATAGTGAAATACATGAATACATCAATGAAAAAAATCATCATCAATCAATCATTATAAAATAATGACAAACACTACCAAAAATAAAAATAATACAAATCTCTAATATGGGGTATTTATGCTTGGTTTTCCCTGACCAAGTAATTAAAATCATAATAACACTCATAGTGACTAGCTAATAATCTTTAGTGAACTAAGATTCATGACAACTATATCCTGCTTTGCACATGCTCCCCAAGACTTCTAATGACATTCTAAGCCTTTTGTTCTTGAGTTATTTATTTAGTATGCATATTCTATGACTGGGTCTTCTCCCACTATGAAATCCTATGCCATGGTATTCTACACTTTTATATATTTTATGTCATGTTATTTCTATGTCATTATTCTTTTATTCCATTAAAAAAATACTTAACCAAAATTTGGGGTCCAACATTACCCCACACTATGTTATTAGTTCATTTTAGACTAAAAACTAGTTTTCACTTCTATCAAAAATTTAGGACCAACCTATTTGATCTACTTTTTTAACACCTTTCAAAAGTGATAAGGTGTTGATAAGATTAATTATTATTTCTTTGATGAATGCTTTCAAATTTTTGGTTTTATCAGGTTGATCAAGATACTCGCTTGATTTATTTACCAAACACTCAAGGGATGTGGAAGCCTCCTTATGAACACCCTCAAACTTGGTGACCTCAGCTACAACCTATCCTTAAAGTACCACAAAATTAGAATTTATTTCTTCCCAATTCATGATTATTGTCTCTTCCATACATTATACATATTTTAATTCCTTTGTATTATTGAAGTGGTATTTTATTAAGAGGTATGTATTAACCAATTATTGGCACTGAAACTCTTCTACTTGAATCTGAGCTTCAAAAATTCTCTGGGCCACACCATATTCTCAAAAACCCCATATAAAATGGGAATCACCTCACCAAATCTATGTAATTCACACTTTCACACCTCCATCACCTCAAAAAACTATTTTATTGCCCACACCTTTTCGTCTCTAGGCCCAAGATGATCTTTGCATCATTTCAATAAGAGGTCCACAAGAGTCTCCAAATTATCAATTACCTCACCAACTAAGGGGACTCCATATATGATCATTGGGTCTTGGATTATAATATCCTTAAAAATATTTAGTGTTTTCACCTTGGTGGTTGTCTCTACCTCCAACTAGTATTTTAGCTCAGCTAGTTCTTCTTTTAGTTTGGTGCAGGTGATGATCTATTTATTGTATAACTCCACCACCTTGGTATGTTTTTGTTTTGCCTATCATGCATTAAATTCTATAAGAATATTATTCCATGCAATCATAAATGGTTTTTTTAAGAGTTTTATACTATTTTTTATATAATTAAGTTGATAGGGATATACCCAAAGAGTAGTGGGTAGCTCTACCACTTATAGATATAATATAAGACTATCAAGGGGCATCTCAAAATGGTTTTCTTCATTATACATGTCAAGGAATAATAAAATCTCACATTGAGTTTGAATAGATAAATATTTATGATAAAGATGAGAATATAGATAATGTATATTATCAGGGATGACTTTCTAGTATTAGGTGCAGAGGTTGGTGGCTACATCATACCTTTTTATTCTAACCATAGAGTCAACTAGATATTTCCCTTTCATGAGATCCTACTCAATTATCTCAAAATATGTGTCTTAATCCTAATAATTGGTCTTGATATCAAGGCCATTTAGTCTTTTTTCTTTTATATACATTCATCTTTTCTAAGGAGATCTTTAATCTCCATCTACATCTCCTCAAGGATGGTCTATTCCTATCACACCGAGGAAGGTGTCTTTTTCGAGTTAGTTTCTTCTTGTATAATTTGAACCCTATCCAAGGTCCCTCCTAATATCCCTCCCAACTATTCCATATCACGATCCTTAGGCTCCTCCATCTCTTATTCTAAAGGATAAGTTTGTGTAGTTGGTGTTAGGCCTTCTGGTTGACTTGATGATGGATCCCTTTTTGGTGGTGCCTGGATAGTCCTTTGACTTTTCAAAGGTTATAAATATTAGATTGTGTTGGTATCATACCTAGATTATTTCTACTTTCTTTTTAATGGTGGCAGTAAAGGGAGTTTCTCTTTTTCATTCTCTGTAATTCCCAAATATTTCTTCTTTGGATTTAAAATATAGAAAAGAGTATGAATGGAATCCCCAACAAAGGTTTAATGTACCTTGATGTTAGTTCTATTCAAATCAACCCTTTATCTATAGGATTTCTTCCCAAGGTATCCATACATATATTAGAGAGTGTGATATTTTGATTTAATCTATTCAACTTAAAGTGTCACTAGATGCATGTCATATATTCATTTGATAAAGTTAATAAAGTACCACACCATAAAATAATAAGGTAGCTTCATCCAAGATTAAAATTATCTAGATGGATCCATCTTAATTCACATGAGAGAATAATGTTGCTTTATAAAAAACTTGACTTGATCACCAACCTATATAGGTAAGTCCTTTAGAATGTGCCACTCAGTCTCAAACACTTCCTTCATCCCATCATACCATGACTTCATATTGAAATTATATGATAGAGTAATTAGGATAGGATAGGTGAATGTATTGTACCACTTGGGAGTATAATTATGCTTAGGTGGGTACATCCATTTGATTTCTCCATAGGTATATTTAGGTACACCAATTTTATCTAACACCATTAGTAATAATAACACACCCCATTGAAACCTATGGTTGGGTGTCTGATGAGATTTTTTTGAATATTATATAATTTTATTGGCAAAATAAAGTGCCTAATTATACTTTAAAATCTCAATGACTTGGTTTGAAATATATAGGTGGGCCATGTCCACCTCATTCCATCTATCTTTGATACAAACCTTCATCATTATAATGCATGTAGCCACTCAAAGGGTAGGATCCTATGTATTTTTGATATGTATAACATGGCCTTGTTTCTAATACTTAAGCACCATATCTATCTTATCTATCTAAACCATGTCCTTTATATCATACTCAAGGTCCATGCTTGATCATTATAACCATGATACTTTGCTAATTCTTTGAGACATGATTCTCATCTAGTGCCAAGTAAAATAGATATATTCCTAGATTAAAAACTTGACTACTTTTATAGGCTTTCCAAAAGTAGGGAGGTTAAAGAGTTGGAAGAGGCTAATAGTATCCATGATGTTGAAAATATTTATGTCATGGACCAACTAATTCCTTGTGTTTTGGTACTTGAATCTATAATCATTTTGTATTTATACCTCATTCTCTCACTGTTAATGGTTATAGTCAAAGACAATACAATTTGACACATTATATACCTAGTTTTTGTCACATAACACCATATTAGGGTACCACATTTATTAAATAAACATAGGTGGATGTGGAGGCACTTGAGATTTATTTTTCATTCATTATACCATCCCTATTCCTTCATCTTATACATATACCACTTGTTATTTAGGTGTATCTTCCCTGATTAACATTATTTACCCACCAATACTTATCTCTTCTTCCTATAGAATGACAAGTAACAATTCACTTTATTGGTTCTATTTCTTAGGCTACATCACCCTTTATGGACCTCAAAGGTTGAGGTGCAGATATCCAATATTTCTAAAAAAAAAAAATTCACTATTGTAAGTGTCTTGGCTCTTCTACTTCAATGCTTATTAATCATGAACACTAACCTCTACAATTTGTATCTCAAGAAATCCTACTTGTCCTTCTAATTCACCTAGTTCTAGTTGATAATTTTAAATAAAAAACACTTAAAGATTAATATTTAACTTAAAATTGACACTCTACACTTGTTTGAATGCATTGAATTCATTTGGTAACACCTTGAGTTCACTCCTTCAATTGTGTAAATTCTCAATTATAGAAATAGTAAAAAGTGAAATAAATTGCTTTATCTTTTTAGAGGTTCGAGGGGGTAACTTGAATTTTATACCCCCTCTTCAACCATCATTTCATTTAATAAATTCAACTAATAGTATTTCCATGATGTGATGTTAACACTCTTTCCATTATCAATACCTTTTTGTATTAATGATATGCCATATCCTACACTTTTCCTAAAGTGCATGATAGATGTAGGTAAATTTGAGTATTCATACCAAATGTGGGAATCATTATTTACCTATTGAGGTTATGGTTATGTGCCACATATTGCATACCCTTTGTCATTATAAACTTTCACTTTTATGATTTTTAATCCACACATATCCCTAGAGATCATATCCTAACATTTCATACATGTAACACCCCTACCCCATACTAATAGTGCTTTGTGGTCCTCCATCATAATATAAGTAGCAAAATGAAAATCTTGACTATACAACCACTAAATGGGCATGTGATGAGTGTATTTATTTATTTAAAATAAGATATCCTAAACTAAACAAATGCTATATGCCTTATTGGTACAAACAAGAAAGACCTATTTAAAGAAGTATAGTTGCATCCAACATCTATTATAATGACTAGGAAGAAATTAGCCATCCAAACATTTCAATTGACATTAATAAATGAGATGGATACTATAAATAATGAAAGGCCCATCTTAGTGGACACAAAGCTTCTTAGAGTGGCACATGAACTTGGAGTCATATATTAAGACTTGCATTCTAGGAGTAAAATTCTTATTCTTGAGGTGGTGATCATGCCATGATTTCTATTTTTCATTTTTACATGCCTTGAATCCAATGTAAAAAAAAATGAGATTCATCCAGTTTTATTAAAGCATTAAGGAATTATTTTAATTATTCATCATCATCTAATCATCCAATTCATGTAATACAAAGATAGGGAACATTGAACTCTATTAGAAGAATTACCTAGGTAATAAACACAAGATTGAATGGCATGATTTTATTGTGGCACTTGTATATGGTGTGATATGCCCTAATAATCCCAATAAATGCATCCAATATTACACGTCTTGGTTAAATTTATGTCTAATATCTTGTTAAATGATTCAATAGTCTCATTAGCTTGGGGATGATGTGGTGAATAATCATGAATTTGGTCAATAGGACATAGATAGATTCATTGAGGAAGTGAGTACCATGATGAATAGTAAAACTTAATTAATTACCAAACCTTTTAATAATATGCTCCCAGTTGAATCAAGATATTATATTAGTATAGTCTCTTGTTTGTGCAGCTTTAGCCTAGTGAGTGAGATAATCAGTAGTAGTGATAATATAAAATGAACTAGTATGTTGTCATGTTATGTTGATAGAGAAAACGAAATAAATTACCCACTTTTAAAAGGTGTATGTGATAGAATAGGATAAATTGGAATTGCATCACAATGATTGGGTTTCCCCACACACTAGTAAAGGTCACACTAGTGTGTGTAAATCTTAGCATCCTTAAAAAGTGTAGTCCACCATTTTAGCTAATAAAAGTTTTCATATGGTATCTTCTCTAGTGTAATTTCCTCACAAAACACCTTAATGTATCTTTAAAAGAATCTCAATAAAATCATGATTCATGAAAAAATGCTGAAGTACCTCATGGCAGCCAAGATTATATAAGTCTCCCTTGATAATCTAGAATGGAGTAGTATGAATGATGAGTTTCTTCTTGGCTGGAGTGCTTAAATGAGTGAAAGATGATTTAGTATTAAAAGAGGTTATTATTTCCTCTAATTTTTTAAGAATGTGTGAGAAATGAAATAACTTTAGGTTAGGAAATTCATATTTGATGGCATGCACTGGTTCACTAGATTCAATTTGGGAGAGATGGTTGGGACTATAATTGGCCTTACCAGGTTTGACCATGACCGAGAATTAAAATTATTAAAATAATAGTATCCATTATCAAATATGACCCTAAAAAATTGGCTTGTTGATTTAATACCTCATGGTCTATGAATAAAAAAATGGGGTTGCCAATAGATATTATTGGAACTTTTGAAGATAATAGACCATAGATAGTGCTTCACACTTTATGGTAGTATAGTTACTTCTTGTTGGAATAATATTTTGACTTGAAAATTATATAAGGTGATCCAAATTAACTTCTCTATGTTGAGCAAGTATAACATTGATGGCCATGCTGAAATCATTGGCATGAATGTGTAATTATTTAGTCCAGTTTAAGAACTAGAGAATCGGTGTGGTAGTAAAATTATTATTTAAGGTAAAAAATTCTTGGAATGAATGGGTCCAAATGAAATGTTAATTATGTTTTAATATCTTTTCAATAAGTGTTGTAATCATTTCATATTCATATTTAAATTTTATATAGTATTTAGTATGGCCTAATAAGGCATAAACCTTGTGTTGGGTAGTCAATGTTGACAAGCAAAGGATGAAAAAAATATTTTTGGGGTCTACTCAAAGTCCATATTAAAAAAATAATATGACCAAAGATAATTTTGAATGGAGTATCAAAGAGACACTTCTTTAAGATGAGACAAATTTAAAGTGTCCTATAGTGCTCAAGCATGAGCCTAAAAATGTAACGACGGTATTTCACTAAGCCATATACTATCCAATAATATAGATAAACCTAAATTAACTTATGTATAAATTTATTTAATGATTCAATAACTATTTTGGAGAATATAGTAGGGGAATTATTTAACTTGAACAACATAACAATATACATAAAAGACCCACACTCAATGGCAAATGTAGTCTTAGGCCTATCTTCCTCTATGATTTAGACCTAATGGTACCCAAAGAAACCATTTGTGAAGATATAAATTTCACATCTATAAATTCCCTTAAAGATATCTTTAATGAATGTCATTGGGAAAGGATTGGCAATACAAGCAATTTTAAGTAACCTATAATCCACATAAATCCTAATACACCCATAATTTTTAATGATTATCACCATAAGACTTACCCACTTATAATCATCAATAGGATTAATTAATCTTACACATAAAATACTATCAATTTATTATTTAACATGTGCACATAAATTAGGATTCATTCAATAAGTCTATTTCTTAATTGGGCAAGTGATTTTGATCGATTTGATATGAATTTTACTCAAAGATGAGTGACCACTCTTCATATCACTATAGTTTTTGGGGAATACATCTTTATATTCTTTTAGTATCTTAAACATTTTTGACATTTCAATATTAGACTAATGATTTCTCATAATAGACATCTTTGGTGTAGCCTCTATGCTAATATTGTATTGTATAGTCTGAAGTGGCTCTAAGTATGAAATTTATAATGTGATGTAGAACATACGTGTTCCTAAATAAGTAAACACTCATCATGAGTTTTCCACCACCTTACATATATTCCATAAAAAATATGAGTAAGTGACTAAACATGATCAACATCAAAATCATAGAATGATTGTAGTTGCTAGATGAATTAACATACTTCCATTTTCTCGTGGAACCATAGAGATTCATCTAGCCTTTAAATTGACACAACCATGATAATTCCATGCATGAATTTCCTAATCATGATATTCAAAAATATGTGGAATTTATGATACTTTTACCTATTTTCATTACTTCCAATAACACCACATACTCTCCTAGTAAAGTCATAGTCACCTTGCACCCAACAGTCACAAATGTTACTCATAGTGTCAAAGAGGGATTATGCATCTATCTATCATAGGATGACATTAGGGATGGGATAATGTTATTCACTTCCTTTATCTATGAAATTATATATATGATTAATATACTCATCATCATTAACAATTTTAACATATAAGGGCCCATGAGCTTGGTCTAATGGAATGAAAATGCACTGGTTAATATGTTCAAATATGATATATATTATCTTGAATATTAAATCAATATTGTTATCATAACATCATGGATGACCTAATTGGGATGGTAAGTCACCATCCTCAACCAATTTTAGAAATTTAAATTCTTCTTTGAAAAGAATACCAAGGATATTCACATTGACATTTTTAAGGACACCAATTGGAAAAGTGTGGGTCTTGTTAGCAATGAAAAATACATGGGGAAATTTTTTTAAGGCTAGGATATCCATATTTTTCCAAACATTATTTGTGATGAAATTTTATTTAACAATTTCTTCAATTAAAATGTCCCATATTACCCATCCATTGATTATTGTGTTCACCAATATTTCTTTGTTCTCTTACCACCTAGAAGGGATAAGAGTATCTTGTCATCAAGCATCGCTTAATCAATTATTTTAAATAGGTATTTGAATCTAATTATTAATCCATTTACATAATAATGGTATGATATCCTCATCTATTAAGTGCTTACAAAGATATTGGAAGTCATCAATGCACCACATCATGATGGTGTATGGGCTTTTACATATCAACATATTAAGCAACATCATGGTCCTTAATAAATTAGATCTCCCCTAATAATTATCTTAATAAATTCATAGTATCTTTGAGCACCTATTTTTATTACTAAGCATCAGGATACTTATTTTCATGAGGCTCTTCATGTTGTAGCTTCTTAAAAGGTGGAGTGGATGTAGACTGGGACTACCCACCACTACATATTTTGATATTAACTTTTTGGGTTGTTGGAGTGGTAGGGCATGGTCACCATTACGGATTGTTAATTTATATCATAATTATACCCTTATAATTTATTTAATTTTTAATGGCTATGTAAAAATTAGGACATTCTTGTAAATGGTGCTCATTTTTATAAAATTCACATATATGATAGACTAGGTAGTCCCACTAGTAGTGATTCAAAGAACCACACTTCTAACACATCTATGGTGGAAAGTGTCCACCTCCTCATCCTCTACCATGACCTTTCCCATGATAACCACCATTATATTGGTTATTTAAAACATATGCTTGATGTGTACCATGTGCATGCACCTCATGAATATCATTGATGAGTTGATAACCATTGGTATCATGGTTATATGCATCACATATCTTACATTATGTGGACACATTTGATTTTTTGGCATGATGAAACAAAATACAAGATAAAAAATCATGATTTTGTTATAAAATATCATATAATTTCTTTATTATAGTGATTATGGTCTGATGAGGATAATTGGTCATATTATGACCTTCAAACTCATAATTGGCACACCATAAGCCACTATGAGTGTCACAGGCACTGTGTGTAGTCAAATTTTCTAATTGGGATGAAATTGTATTTATTTGAGACTCCATTAAAGGACTAATTCCTATATCAATGCTTCCAATATATTTAGTGTGAAGGGTAGCTTCCAAGGCTTCACTCAAGCTGGTAAAAGTTTTTTGTGACAATGTTGATCTAAAGGGGCGTAATAATCCTCCAATGAACCACTGATCATGTTTAGGAACATTAATATCAAATTAAATATTAGAGATAAGTGTCTTGAATAATGTATCATATTCACACATACTCTTAGTTATCTCTTGTTTTATGTCTTCCAATGTAACAATACTCTATTTCCCAAAATTTAGAATATCAAATTCCTAGAGGAATATTGCCTTAAACTAGTCATAATCAACCAATTCTTGTTTGGGATCATATTTTTTATACCATTTGTGTGCTCATTCTAAGAGTATGGTTAAAAATTGAGTGAATTTTCACTTAGAGAAGGTTAGATCCCAAACTCTCTAGATAAGTTCACACTTGTGAACATGTTTGGTGGCATTATTCACACCTTGATATTCTAGAAAATGGAGCATCATTTCATAATACATAGTGGGTGTTTGAGGTACTATCAATGGTGGATGAGAACTTATTTATCCTCCTATTATTTAAAGAGGAATTCCACCACTTCCTATTCACCACCTCTTATTCCACCAATCTATCCACTACCTTCTCCACCTCTCACACCTCTAATAGTATTATAAACACCTAAGATGTTAGGCACTAATGTGGTTTGAGTCACTATATTTGAGCCATTAATTTTCCCATTACTTATGATGGGTCCACTAGTAATACCAAGTTGGACAATAGAAATATGTTACAAAGGGAAAGAAAGAGTTAATACACTAGTGTTTAAAACTTTCTTGACTAAAGGTTATTCTATAGTGTTAGTCTATAACTCTATGTTATATGTATCCTAGTTGTGTATAATTAGTTCATCTAGCTCAAAATAATGAGCTCATAGTATGGTTGGGGATTTGGGTTGGTTCAACTTAGGTTATTCAATGTCCACTACCTCACTTATTTTTCCCACCTATATGAGAGCTAGAGTTAGTTATAATATGAAAGTTGGAGAGTCCTAGTGATCTATCACTTCCCTACAAATTTTGATAACACTTCATGAGTCCTCATTTCCCCTTATTATGTCACTTACACCTATAATTATTCATAGAGCTTCATCATATTTGTGATTCCATAATTCCCACTAACTGGTTACCATACCAAATCAATAATCTTTCACAAATGCTCTTATATTCCCCTACCAACCATGCTAGCTCATGCAAGGAATAGTTTAGATTTCCATGGAAAAAACCTCAAGTTGAGAGTTAATAAACAACTTATTCACTTCTAAATGGAAATGCCTAAGATATCAACCATGTGTTTCTTAGATAAACTATAACTTAGATTCTTCTAGATAGGAATAATTTGATACAATGTAATCCAAGATGTAACTATTAAACACCCATCTCCACTAGATATTAACATCTCATGTCCATGACATTACCAAGTGTGCTAAGTCCATCTGATGATCTATTATCCAAGTTGCCTTCCATCCTTGATTACTTGAGTGGTCTTGAGCATAGGATGTGAGCCAAGCATGTAAATTAATAAATATTTCCATAAATAATGTTTCATACAAGGAAATATGTATGTTTTTCTCAACCCACACTACATAAACTCTTATTTCAAGAAATGTAACTACAAATTTATCTTTGATAATGGTAAGCCATCATTTAATATTTTTGAGATAAAATAACTCAATCATTTTCCATCATCATGCAACAAGTTTTATGGGTCTTGATAACAAAACCAAAATATTAGGCTAATTTTCTATCTAGGCCTAACTTTACCAAAGTTCATGTTGAAGTAACTAACACCTAATAGGCTAGCACACTGGCTTTTCAATCAAGACTTAGAGTTCTCAAATGCTCAGCCAAAGCATGTAGTGAGGGATTAATTCCCATGTTGTCATGAGGGTGTGCTTAACATATTTTGGTGCTTAAACAATCACTTTATTCAATTACTAATAAGAAAAAGAAATACATAGTTTTGGTCTTAAGTTTTACTAAATGAAAAAACATAACTAAAAAAACTAATTCTAGTATTTACATATTTCACATTGTTAATATTTATATAATCTATATTTTATTCATAATAAATTCACAATTTAGATAACAAATGCATTCTTTAACTCAGTGATACAATTTAGCTATAAAACAAATTTCAATAGTAACATTATAATGAAATATATGATTACATCAATGGAATAACAATAATAATTAATCAATCATTATATAGTAAAGATAAACACCAATAACGACAACATTATAAAGCTCTAATTAGGGGTATTTATACTTGGTTTTCCTTGACAAAGTAGTTAAAATCATAATAACATTCCTGGTGACTAGCCAATGATCTTCAGTGGAATAAGAGTCATGAAAACTAACTACATTATCTTGTTAAGGATTCATGCCTTTATGCCCCTATATTACCAATCAATGTTGGATCTTCATCACCAAGTTCTATCTTCATTTAGTTCAGTGATAAACTCATGTGTGACTTAAGTCTGTTTCATCCCTAAGTATCACTCCATAACCATTTCCTACATCCCACATGCTCCCAAAGTTTTTTTCTAATATTTTGAGTCCTCCATTCTTAGGTTCTCAATTTTTTATGCATCTTATTTGACTAGGTCTTCTCATGTTGTGAGCTCCTACACCATGGTATTTTTCACCTGTATATCTTTTACACTATGTTCCTTCCATGTCATGACTCTTGTATTCCATTATCAAAAAAAATATGCAAACTTTGGGGTCTAATAAGTATAGTTGAAACATCCCTCCCCTTGAACACATTACAACATAATACATCTAGTGGGGGCATGGGTTATGTGTTTAAACTTTTGTTTCCTAAGACCAAAATACTATTGCTACATCAAACATGGAATTACCAATTGTTTCATCATAAATATTGGTTTTAATGCCTATTAATACTCAAACCATGTTTACATCCCCATTGGTGAATACTCAACTTGATAATTTAAATCCATATGGGTCCATAATTAACACACTCATTTAAGTTATAAAGACCATGGAGGACAAGGTTATAAACATTGAAAAAATTATTTAAATTCTCATCATTCTCTTGATTCATAAGATATGTTGTATAACCCTCTTGTACTTGAAATATCTTTGTACCCTTGGCTAACTAGTTTTGTTTTACCTATGTTTCCATTTTATGATGGCAAGGGTGATCCTAAACAACATATTCAATCCCTTTATTTGGAATGTTTTGACTATGCATCCAATGAAAAGATCTTGACCAAATTTTTTCCAAGAATCCTTAGGGACTATGATTTGAGGTGGTTTTATGATTCACCTCTCTAATCCATGAAAGCTTTAAAACCTCTTGTAGACTAGTTTTTAGCAAACTTTCCCATTAATATTTATGAAAATGTTTCCTGTGCTCAAATTACCAAAATCAAACAAGGAACCAATGAACCTATCAATGACTATGTCTTGAGATATAAGATAATGTTATTTAAAATGACCAATCCTATGAAATATAAGGAATTAAAAGACATATTAAAGAAAAGTTTGATTACTCCTTTACATGAGTCCATTGATTTTAAGAAGTTAACATATTTTTATGAATTATGCCATGTTGTATGGGAATGTAAAATGAATCTTATTTCATTAAATAAGATTAATTATGTATCAAACACACCCACTACATCTACATCCAGTATAATATTCACAATTAAACCAAGTTATAAGGTAAAACCTCTTGAGCCAAAAGGAAACAATCACCATGATTAACATAATTTTACAACAACCTAATCATCTTATTTTATCTAATTCACCAAGGAGACAATTCTCCTATTTATATGATTCCCCAACTTTGTTACTCCCATGATTACTAGAGTGTTATCTTATATCTCTCCCTCATCCTTTCAATGTTGATATGAGTTGATCTCTACCCAAAGGATATGATGAAAATGTTTATTGTGATTATCATTAGGGACTAGGTCATTATAAAAATGGATGCTTTACCTTGAATCACAAGATCCAAGATATTAGTGATAACCAAAATCTTGCATTTGGTGATTTGATAAAAGATTCAGGTTCAAAACCCAAGATCACTAGAAGCAAAAAATATTTAACAATCCTTCTCAAGACCATTCTAAAAAGGAACTCAAATTCAAAATGGCATATAATGTACATCCTCCTCCATCACACTATGGGAAACCACTATATATTATTATTGGTAGTTATAAATGAAATATACCTTGTATGGTTTATGGGCCTTCTATTAATTTTGATGATAGTGATATTAAGGACAATGGCTCTATTCTACACTATTAATTCATTTAAACATACCTTGATAAATACCCTATACATACTACTATGATTGATAATGGTGCAAGCAAGAACATATAAACCATGAAATTACTTATGTAATTAGGTTATACTCATCATGATTTGCATCCTTCTACTAGATCAATTAGAGCATTCAATAAGACCTCCCAGAAGGTTTTTGGTGCGATTAACCTACCTTTATAGGTCAGTCCCACACATGTGGTTAATACCTTTTTATTCATACATTCCACATGAATCTTTGATATGTTATTGGGAAGACCTTGGATCCATACACTTTTAGTAGTACCTTTTATAGTGCATGGGTGTGTTAAATGCATTCATGCCAATTGGGTAGTTATAGTTTTTAGAATTACATATGAGCATCCTCTTGAATATTATGAAATTATACCCAAACAATTAATTTACAATCCTATTAAGTCTAATTTATTGTAAAATTTCAATAAATAGGCAATCCCATTTACGAAGAATCTAATAATTGAGAGACCATTACATCATATACATATAGTGGATTCAATATAATCCCTATCTACCATGCACCATATTCAAATATCCATAACACCTAAACATGTTAATATTATAGTTATTCAAAAGAAACACATAAATTACTTAAAAATTGGTTCCATAAACCCATAATCCTATTAATCTTTATATTTCTTCATGACCAACAAGTCCTATTTTACACACATAGGTCTGAAGTACTAAAGCAAAAACCCAAGAGCTATATTTTCCAAGTTACAATATAAGTCACTATTGTACTTTCTTTCCACATATTTCATGATTCAAAAATAAGCCATCATGTAGGGGAGAACTACATCAATATAAGGCCCTCTTCATAGTATTGGATATGTAGGCATCTCTCACTAATAGATGGGTATTTGGGGTTAGCTTGACACCTTGTGCACACTAACCCATTTTTACCCAAGGTCACCATGAAGTTGAGTAACTAAGGTTTTAACATTTCACAAGGAGAAATAGTTTATGACCTAGATATAAATGAACCAAAATGAAGGTTAAGTCAAATACATAAGCATCTAGGTGATCACATACTTTTCCAAAAGTTATTATGTATAGGACTCTTACATTGAACCTAGAAAATAGTAGTGGCATAACCATCCTAAGTTGACATTAATGTATAGATATCCAAAGGAACTTAATCCAACATTAGAAGACTATTAAAAAATCATATTCTATCCCACTTCCTCCCTATTCTAGATCCAACATTATGTTTGCATTAAAACCAACTACATATATTAATTCTTTATCATTTCCATACATAGCTTAGTTGTAATTTTCATATATAACTTATTCTTAGTTTTATCAATTTATCATATGTTATATCTGAGTTTATCACCCAAATCTAATTATCACCCTTATGTTTATTAATTTCTATATCCCCTTTAATGTCTATATAAATCTAATCTAACCACATTTTAGTGTTAAACATTTGATGAACCTGAAGTAGATGATATTTATGGAATATATAACACCTAAATATTGTACACTTTATAAAATTATACCTTTGATGATCCTCTTATTTCAAGACCTTTCCCACTTATATAAGTCTTACATCTAATCTACCTAGTGCCTTTGGTATATCTCTTAGTTCAACAAGTCTTATGTTGATAACCTAGGCCTTCTATCTTGCCTAAAATGTTTAAAATGTAATTATATTTTGATGTTGCAATTTATGAGCTTGTATCTACCTTCCTTATCCCTAGAAACTAACATCTAGTACAAACACTAGTGTTGATGCTAATGTCCTAACCTGATGCAAGTGTCTAGTGCCCTAAAATAATATAATTTGTAAATGAAACAAATCATAATGGTCAACCTAAGAAATTTAATATGGGTTACTTATCCAAAGGGTTTATTATAAATATAATATCAACCCTCATTCATTATTCTCTTAAAAAATACAAAAATAAACCAAATAAACTTATCAAAAGGATTTTATTAAGCCTTCAATTGAGAAAAGCTTCCCTATTTTCTCCTATTTCCATACTAGTCATAGGGATATCGCGTCTATAGGTCTGAAGTATTGAATGAGAAGCCAAATATACCAATTTTATAAGTTACAAGCTAGGTCACTATTACATTTTATTTCCACATATTACATGATTCACACACAAGCTAAAACGTAAGGGAGAACTACATAAATCTGAGGTACTCTTTAGAGTATTGGATATGTAGGTAGTATTCACTAATATAGGGGTCTTTGGGGTCATCTTGATATCATGTTCCCACTAACCCATTTTACCCCAAGGTCATAATAAAGATGAAGAACTAGGGTTTTGACATTTTATGAGGAACGATAGTCCATGACCCAAATTTAAATAAATTAGATTGAAGGTGAAGTCAAACCCAAAAGCATCTAGGTGGTTGTATCCTTTTCCAATAGGTATTCCATATAGGATAATTACATTAAACCTATATATTAGTGTTGACACAATCATCCCAGGTTGACATCAGTGTCTAGATCTCTAGAGATACTTAATCCATAATTAGATAACTATTTCAAAATCATCTTCTAACCTGCTTCCTACCTATTCTAGATCTAGTGCTATGTTAGCATCAAAAACATATAAATATATTAATTCTTTCTCATTTCCATATATAACTTAGCTTTATTTTTTATATTTAACTTATTCTCAATTTAATAAATTCATCATATGTTATATTTTATCTTAGTACCCAATTAGCCTATTGTAGATATGATTATCACCCTTATGATTATTCATTTATATATCCCCTTTAATGTCTTAATAACTCTAATCTAACCAAATTTTAGGGTTAAATAATTACCTCATATCAATGTTGAATGTGTTACTCAATAGCTCAAACCCTAGGTTGCACCGTCAAATAAGAAGTGATGGACTAGGGATGATAACCATAAAATGCCATAAAGGGTGACATTTTAGTATAGGTATGGAAGGAAGTGTTATACCACCATTATACTAGTGGTAACCATTAGACCCAACATTCATGTTTGTTTGATGCAAAATAACAATGATGCCTTTCTAGGAATTTGTTGAGAACATCTATTTTCCAATCATATTAAGGATGATAGGAAAAGCTATGAGCCAACTGAGTACTCAAATATGTAAATAACTCACTGTAAAATTTACTAGTGAATATATGATCATGATCACTTAAAATGATTTATTGGGTACCATGCAACTTTTTAACTATATTAAAAAAAAAGTATAAAATATTGTACTAACTATAAATGGTTGTGATAAGAATAAAAATGAGCATATTTGTTGAGCTTTTCCACAATATCATGATGACATTTTTATCATTAGACCTAGATAAAAATTTAATTAAATCCATGGAAACCTCCTCCCACCATTAACTAGGGATGGATAATGGCTGTAAAAGACCTAATGTCTTAATTATTTCTCCTTTGTTTTATTTACAAACCATGAATTCTACCACAAATTTATTTGTATCCCCCTTGAGTCCTTCCCAAAATAAATTTTGATTGATTTGATGATATGTCTTAAAAAATTCTGAATCTTCCCCTATTGGAGATTCATGAAGCTCTTAAATGATCTTGTATTTGAAGACAAAATCCTTACATAGGTACAATCTATCTTTATATCATAATGTGTTCCATTTCCACTCAAATTTGTTAGAAACACCTAAACCATGGTAAATATTTTTAATCAAGACATGTGTATCCCTATCATTCTCCCATTTTGATCTTTCTTCTTCTAATTAATTTTCTTACCAAATGGTCATTGTACATAATATTTCCTCGATTCATCCCTCTTAGAAAGTACATCTACTACCATGTTCTCCTTTCTTTTCTTATAGAATATTTCAAATTCATATACCAAAATTTTAGTCACCCATTTTTTTCTCTTATAATGATAATAAATATTTTAAACATTATTTTAGACTATCATGACCAATTTTCTTAAAATTATCTACCCATCAAATAAGGTCTCCATCACTTCTATACATGAAGAATAACCATCATATCTTTCTCATATATTGGATTGAGATTTTTTACCTTGAATCGATGACTCTGAAATGCAATGGGTATTCCTTATTACATTAGTACTAACTTTATTCCATATCCTAAGGCATCACATTCAACAATAATTTTTTTATAAAAATTAGGGGTTGCCAAAATTAGAGTGGTGCACATAGCCTCTTTTATCTTCTCAAATGCCTTGGTATCTAGTTAATTCCAATGGAAGGAATATTTATTTAAAAATACTATGATTGGAGATATTAAACTACCAATATGTTTTACAAATCTATGATAGTACACTATTATCCCCCAAAACCCATGAAGGTTCTTGAGGCTCTTTAGTGCTTTGCATTTCATCATAGCTTTGATCTTCTTAGGATCAAATTTGACTCCTTTATGTGAAATAATATGACCTAATACTCCACTTCATGGACTTAATAATCAAATTTAGATGTTTTCACATACATTTAATGTTGTTCCATAACTAATGGTACCTATTCACATGATTCATATTTTCTTCCCAAGTTTTGTTGTAGATTAGGATGTCATAAAAAAACACCAACACAAACTTCCTTAAAAAATGCCTAAAAATAGTATTCATAAAACTCTAAAATGTATATGGTGCATTTTTAAGACCAAAAGGCATGACCATAAATTCATAATCACCTTCATGAGTTTTTAAAGTTATTTTATGGATATCCCAATCTTTGATCTAAATTTAATGATACCTAGAATGAAGATCTAGTTTGGTAAAATAAATGATACCATGCAATTCATCTAAAAAATAATCAATTAATAGAATAGGGAACTTATATTTTATGGTTTACTTATTGAGTTATCTATAGTTGGGACACATCCTTAAAGTGCCATCCTTATTATACACCATGACAATTGGGGATGAATATTCACTTTGGCTATGTCAGATAATACCATCCTTTAGAATATCATATATCATATTTTCATTTTCACTTTTCTAGGAATATAGATACTTATATGACTTGATGCTTATT
Organism: Torreya grandis; assembly: GCA_037957365.1. Classification (NCBI taxonomy): domain Eukaryota; kingdom Viridiplantae; phylum Streptophyta; class Pinopsida; order Cupressales; family Taxaceae; genus Torreya; species Torreya grandis. Next base: position 3,109,940 of record JARHVA010000242.1, on the reverse strand, counting down.
TTTGTACTTCCTAGAATCAATATTTTAGCATGATCGTGTTTTCTACTTGGTGGTAGGCCTTTGGGTGTTGCACCAAAAATAGTTGGATGGTCATCAATAATCATTTATAAATCATTTTGTGTAGACTTATTTGTTGGCTAAACTTCTATGGAAAACAATCATGCTATAAATCCTTTAGGCCCATTTTAAAGAATCTTCATCATATGATGTGAACTACCTAATCAAGGATACTTTTCCCATAATCTCTATGGTTTAAATGTCCTACATTTATAATGAAAGTGCATGAATAGTTCCTAGAAACTCATCTCTATTATGAAAAAATTCATGAGTGATTGTACTCACAAAATAATGTTAGCCCCACCCATGGGAATAATAAACATAATATAATTAAATAGGTATTCCCCCATGGAAATCTTAATACTATGGTATTTTCCATAATAGTTGACTATGTCACCATCTATAATTATGACTTCAAATTATAGATTTGGATAAATAAAATAGTTCAAACAAGTAGTTAACTTACTATTAATTAAATTATGTGTACTTACTGAGTCAATGAACATTGTCACCTTTTTTTTCTTGAGAAATCTCATGACCTTAAGAGTTTGATGAGTACTTATATCTAAAAGTGCATGATAGGAGATAGAAGGGTGAGAATATTTATATTCCTCCTCTAGATCTTCCATACCCTCACCCAAGGACTAATCGTCTTCTTCATATTCATTGATATTTCAATGTAGAATAACTTATTTTCACCACATTTATGTCATTTTCTCCAATTTTATCACAATTAAAACATAACCTTTTGGCACAATTATCTTTAATTTGATGAGAGGTCAATCAAGTAGGATATAGAAATGGTGGAGCTATGATATTGCATTCATGACCATGAGTGAAAGCCCTTATTTTTACCAAATAGTTTTCCACTACTTAGTGTGTGAATGGTAAGGCTTTAGTAACATACACTAGAGTAAACATGCAAATATCTAGTTAGATGTCATTCTTGAGCCCCCCAAGAACATGTCAGTCATGTTGTTCTCATTTATGTCATCCACACATAAGGATATATTCTAAAATTATAGAATATAATCCTTAACAATACCTATTTGTTATAGCTTTGATAACTAATTGAAGTAGTATTCTAAGATGTTGTTGTGATAGTGCATTTGTAACTCCTTAGTAAACACTAACTAGGTAACACGAGTGCCCTTATTTTTATCTTTAGTGAATAAACACCTATACCAAATGAACTAGTCTATTTTTAAATAGAGAGATGTTATGATCAGCTTTTGTGCACATGGGGGTCTAATTTAGATTAAATAATTTTTCTATTTGATTGATCCAAATGAGTGGATCCTTACCATCAAACTTGCACACTTAGACTTTTATCAGCATGTGCTTTGAACTAATGTTAGAGTTATGATTTTTTAGATTAAAAGAACTTGATTGAAGTGGTGGAGGTTTATTTTTCAAAACTTGAATTATAACAGTGGTCAAGTGAGCACTCAAATTTTACAACTGATCCTTCTTAAAATACATTTACCCTTTTAATACATTGAGATAATCCTTCCTCACCATGCTTTGTATATCTAACTAAATTTGTTGAAACACCTCAAAAACTTATGGATATGAAGTTATAGAATTCATTTTGTCCTTGTGAGGACTTTTTGAAGTGCCTTGACCTTTCCCATATCAATGAGTGTTAGGAATAGCCATGAAAAAATCATAGGTTAAAGGGTTTTGGGCTAGAAAAATTGTAACAACAAATTTTACCATTATGATCATCTCATTGAGATGAAGCCAATGATTACTAATTTTCACAAGGGTGTGAAAAATTATAGATTTTAAAAAAATAATTCAAATAATATTATAGTGGTGGAAAAAATAGGTTCTTACCATATTTTAAATTATGCTTTTTAATCCTTTACCTCTTCTAATTATTGTAACATCAGAACCAAAAAATAGTACCATAGAAATTGGCCCAAATGAATGCTCCAATACTACTTATAATGAAATTACTTATATGTTTCATAATAATGAAATAATATATTATAGAAATAAGAGTAGAATAATCAAATCCATAAAAATAATTGACAAAATATTAGAATACTTGATAATTTGACTAATCCACTTCAAGGGGAAATGTCCACGATAATGTAATGAGATTATATTGACAATGTGATGATAAAAGACTAATCACTACATCCTATATATACTCTATTTCATGATGTATATTATATAGGATGACCATAATAAGAACATAAATGAATGTAATAAGATAATTTGAAAGGTATGTAAACCATAAGTCATCCACATATATCCCTAGACACACTATAGATTAAAGGTGTATCACATTGTTTGTGGTCTCCTTAAACCCCCTTTTGTATGACATTAAGTGTTCTTATGTGTGTGTTTGATTTTCTAATATTATAGTTACTTTATAGATGTTACCATGATCCATATAATGCATCTTTAGTCTATTTGTGATCACATACTATGAGCTTCATTGATATATCTACTTAGACACGGTACTCCTATGTGTTGCATGATTCATACATAAATTATATAGTTATTTTATACTTTTGAGGTAAGGTAACTATTAGATTCCATTTCTCTCACCTTAAAAGGGGGAATATTAGTGAGGGCATGTTATAGAGACATGATATCCAAACTTATACAATTATTAGAATTTTCATAGTTTTATTACATTTTACATGACTTAGAAAAACACTTGGGTCAAAAGTTTATACACATTGCACTAATTTTTTACAAGTTTGGGGAAATGTTTTCCAAATTTGTGACATATATTATACACAATTAAAAATCGAAGGTTAAAATTTGATAGATACTTTAGCTTAAGAAATACTAAGGTGCATATGTCATTCAAGTTCACCAAAAAATAGAAACACATATTCAAACTTAATTACTAAGAAACATTGATGCCTTACTAAGAGGCATCATTTTCACTAGGAAGCACTATTTTGAGCCTTTATTATCTATAAAAATTGGATTATTTTAGTAATGTGGTTGAGATTCAATTCCCTCAATATCCTAACACCACTTCCATTTTTTAGGTTGAGTTGGTTATACCATTTAACTTTATTTTTATTATCCTATCACTTAAGTTATGTAATCAAGATTTTATGATCTCAATGGTTGTGTTATAACTCACCCTTGCACTAGATTAGGGGAATAATTACATTCCAATCTCCATATTCAAATATCTAATGTTTAGTTTTAAACCTATTTCAACTCTAATGCTTCATAATTCAAATTGCCAATGGGAAACATAATTTTATTGACACATTAGTGTACTCCTTCCTTTCTCTCTTTCTTTTCAAGCATTTAAACTATTTCAAATTCCAAATTATATGTAATAATTTATACTATAACATGATTTTGGTTATATGGCATACACTATTAAAACACTCAAAGTGGATCAAGTAAAGGCAAGGTGTGTAGTATAAACCTAGGTATTCATTTATTTCCTTTAAAAGAGTAATATCATCCTTATGCATTACTAGATTAAATTAAAGGGGAATTTAAATACTAAAATATGATTTATATAGCATCTTATTATTATATACTTAACAAAGAACTATCATGGATCTACTCTTAATTTATGGACCTTCTTGTTATCAAAAGGCTCATATGCATCTAACTATCTAACTTATGGTCCAACCCTATCATTTCTAATGACCCATATCTCATAAAATGTACATAAAGCCTAAAACCTAATATATATCCTTCAATGTTAATTTCACATTATAAAAAAAATATTAGCCTATCAAACACTTACACTCCACATAGGGACACTTGTGTCAACACAAGTGTCTAAATTATTATCAAGTGTCCAATCCTCAAAAGCCATCTCATTGTAAATCCTTCTGAATCCTATGGTTCAATCTATTTGTATTATTAAACCCTACCATGAGATATTTCAAAAATGTGTGTTATAAATAAAAATATAATCCTACTCAGTATTCAAGCTCATTTAATTTATTTTAAAACTAAGTTATACTTTCCTATTCTTCCCTATTTCTATATCAGTCATAAGAGTAGTCATATTACAGGTCTAATACATTCAAAGAATACCCCATGAGTGATATTTGTCAATTTTTAAGATAGATCATTACATGCCCTTGCATATAGTATATTTCACCCTTATACACACACAATCCTATACCTAGAGGAGAAACACATATATCTGAGGCCCTATTTAGAGTATTGGCTATGTAGGCAATGCTCATTGATAGAGTAGTAATTAAGGTCAACTTTACACTATGAGCCCACTAACCCATTTTTGGAAAGGTATAAAAACATAAGGTGAATATCTAGGGTTTGATATATATACACTCATCTACAACCCATGTGTATGAATAAGATATATCAACCTAAATGTGATAAAAACTCTAGAAGGATTTAGGTGGTCACTATGCAATACTATGAGTATTTATTACTAGATAATTATATCAATATAAAGACACTTGCACCAATGCAAGTGTCTCAAGGTTGATGAAAGTGTCCATCCCTCCAAAAATAATATTTCCAAAATTTGATGACTAAATGCTAATCTTGTTCCCGCTTGTTTCCACCTATACATATTTTATATCTACCTAGCCATTTATAAATATGCTAAGTATTATCTCTTCTTCATGTTTAAGTAATAAAAATAATATTTTGAATATGAATTCTATATTTTTCATATCTCAACATTATAATTTAGAATATTATTTTATATAAGTTTTCAATTAATTATCCTACTTTAGAATAGTTTTATTCATCCTTGTGCATAGGTTATTCTACCTCTTTAACCATCACCACAAACATATTAAAAAAAGGGTTAAAATTTGAAGAAGTGGAAAGGATTAAAAGAATCCTCAATAAGGTACTAAAGTATAATTTGATAATAAAGGAGAAAATCCACGTGTCCCCTATATATGTGAAAATGAGTCATACCAATGTAGCTTGAATGTTTTACATAAAAAAATGTACATGCTCCTCATGGGTAAGAAGGAGATATGATCATGTAAATGTAAGGAAATCCATAGTATGATAAGGATGAAATAGTGAGAAATAATGAGCATTTGTAATTTAGTTATATTAGATTGTTCAAATTGGGTTGAAAATCAAGAGGGAAAGTGCCCAATGTGAAAAAAAGCCGAGGGATAGAATAATTATTAGAAGTTGGGATAGAATAAGTAACAAATTCAAATGAATAAGACATTTATGGTAAGTACATGAAGTTGTGTAAATTTTAAGTAATGTGATTGTGTTAATAAATAATGTTATCAGATTATTTAATTAACATGATCACATTATTTAAATTATGGCTTGATAATTACTGAGCCATAACATGATCACATTATTGTTGTTTTCAATAACATAATCAAATTAATAACATGATCATATTACATATGTTATAAAAATAAATAAAAACTGAAACCCAAATGCAAATTCATCATTTTGCATTTGAGTTTCCTTTGCTATCCTTGTCTTCCACAATCATGTTTTGTGTGAGAGAGATAAAATCTTGATAGGAAGATATGAATTGATGATGTTTCCATTTAGAAGAGGTAAGTGATAAAAATATAAACTTGTTAACCCAAATTTTTCATTGTTTAACCCTAATTTTTAGTAATTTTAGAAATTTTTATTTGTAATTTATTTATTTTGAATAACCCATATTTCTAACCCTCATTTAACTCTCTTGTTCCTCCTCCTAACCCTACAAAATACCCTCTTATTCCTCCTCTTATCCATCCACCTAAACCTCCTATAGTTTCACAAAATCCACCAGGTAGTGAAGAGATTCTAATTGACAACATTGTGTGAAATAAAGTTGAAATTGAAGAATTAATTGAGAGAATAAGGGATCCCACTTCTACCAACCCCCATCACACCCATATAGAAAATTCCCTAGAGATATTATTAGGTCAAATTGACTCTATAATGAATAAAATTGAAAAATGGAATTTGTATGGGGATAATTATAGGGCTTATTGTGATGATAAATTATCATCACTTGAGTTCAAAAACAAAGAAATATCAAAAGCCTCCATTTATGCCTTATTCATTGACCCAACCACCAATGCCCCATTTTTCATGACTATTAAATGTTTTCCAATCAATCATTGCCAACATAACTTAATCATAACCACTATTTAGGATTGATGGTGGATGGTGTTTGATTATCCACCATGTAACAACCATGAGGTCCTATTGTATTTTTTAAGGAAACTCTACTATGAGTTTGTCCTCAGTGAGATTTTAAACTATTTTGATTTTAGTGAGTTTTAGGTTTGAGGGAAAGGCTCAATGTAGGATCGACCAGGTGCACATCATGCATCTAATCATCTTATGAGGATCCATATCCAAAATACGCTTGAGCTTAAGATACCCTCTATAGTTTAGCTAGTCATGCAAATTGAAACTTTGCATGCTCTTGGTTCACTCATTGTTACACTCATTCAACATACAAGTAGGCTCCCATTTACTGATGCTAGAGATATGCCAAATAGTGTGCATACCAAACCCCACCCTTGTAGTTCTTGTAGAGCTATGTGCACTAGACCTTTTGATGATGGTGGTGTTGGTGGTTTAGAGAGATTAGATAATATTCTTATGAGTGATGAGTTTTTGGCATGCACATTTGGTGTATAAACATCAGCCACTAGATATATGTAGGTATATTTTATATAAATTTCATGTTAAATTTAAGTTATATTTACAAATTTAATTTATCCAAATATTAATTTACATATAAATTGAATAATACAAGTCATTTTTATGTCATAAGAGGTGACGGTGCCTTCATCATCATAGTCAAAATTTATAGAATTTGATTTTACATAACCATTGTTTACATATTTGGATCCATCTATTGGACCATCCAATATTGCATCTATCTTTGTTTGGATGACACTTTTTACTTATATAGAGGTAAAATTTAGAGTTAATCTTATGCTCTATATACATTTAGTCTATGTATATTTTCCTTTTAAGTTTAAGTTAAATTTATCTATCAAGTATATTGATGCACAGGTTATAAAAATATTCCCTTATATGCAAAGAAACACACACTTACCTATGCCAAATACCTAATTCTGATCTTTTCTTATCCTTCTTTGTCTTCTATCTTCAACCTCTTTATCTCTTTGATCACTTTACATTTACTAGATCTTTCTTATTTACACTTAACTACTCAATGGATATTAAGCCTCTTTATATTCACTTAATTCTCCTTCTCTACTTGAATTCATTTTACTAATCAACTACCTCTACAATATTTCCTTTTAACATCAACCTCCTCAGTTCATACTCTATTTTCATGTTCTCTCTCTTTATCCTTGATGTGTTCTTTACAATCTTCTTATGTGTTTTCATAGGTATACATGTTACTTTGATTTTTTCCTTCCATAATACTCATTATATCATCTACCTACTCAATTAAATCACATTTCATGCATCCAACCATTCCACACAACCCCCAAGCTTCAACTCTTTAGTTAACTCTTCTATCCTCTTTGATACCTTCCTTCTACTAGCCCTTTTTAGGCAAACCTCCTTATTTTGAATAAAATAAAAATATCCTAACAAAATAAAACCAACATTAAAATACCACTATACATCACATAACTCATATACGGACTTTCATATTTTAAATCTCTTTAGAGAAAACCTATATCAACACCCCTCATAACTAATTAGGTCTCCTAAGCCTAATTAAAGGCTATTGACTATGAAACCATACCATATAACTTAAAATAAAATTTAAACCTTCAAAATCATCTTCCTCGTATATAAATACACCCATACACAAATTTTAATGACTTTTCATCTATTAAATCACTTGTTATTTCATTTTTTAGTGTTAAACCTTAACTTATGTTGTCTCAATCCTACACCTATCTAAGAGGATAAAAAATGAGATAGAATTACCTTTTGACCCTTAGAAAAGTTTTTAAGGCTTGAAATTGATCTGAACTTACCCCACGCATCTTCTAAAACTATTAATTTTTCTTTCTCAATACTAAATCACTCCCAATATTTAGTTTTACAAAAAAATTGTACCCCTCCAACATGACTATGTCAACAAATAGGCAAAAATAAACCATTACTACCCTTTACCTTCATTTGAGAGAAATTAAAAGAATCACACACATGGAAAAAAAATATCCCAAAATATTCACAATACCTTAAATCCTCAACTTTATTTCTAAGAACTCTATATGGTCTTTCTTTGTGACTATGTAAACTCAGGATTATTATTAATTGGGTTGTATATAGTCTTTCCATATATTTTTAATTTTCTCAATCGTATTGAGACTTTAAATGTGTTTAAATTAATTTCATATATCTCCTCTATCCCTTACTCATATTTAATTCATTTATAATGACACTTTAAATTGACTATGTTGTCCTCTTTTTGACTGTGCCTGAAGATAGAGTATTGAAACTTGGGTTTCACCACTTTGAACCTATAAACTACTGATTTGAATCTTCTCTGACTAGAGATATGAATACCATAGGATTTATCATAAACATCTAGACACTTATTTACATATTACTCTATTAAAATAATCTTTACAATTAATGATAGAGTTCTTGATATGTCTCTTATTCCTTTTCTCTCCCTAACTTTGCCTTGTCAAAGTACTACTATTCTTTCCACCTCCTACTCTTCCACTCACACTTCTTGCATGTATTAAATTTTTTATATTACCTCCAACATGTAAACTAATTTCTATTCTTATCCATTTCACATTGTATGGTAGTTACACTTTCATGATTCCTGGTTTATATTGTCTTTTCATGATATGCACATTGAAATATGTTGCCATATATATCTTGGTTTACATTGAGAAAAACTTTCCATATATATCTTTGATAATTTATATAAAATTAAGTGAGACCTTATTGAAATGAATAATTTATGGCTCAAGTGGACACTTCTCCCTTTATATGAGGTGAGATAGACATAGGCATTACTACTACAATGTCATCTACACATGTACTGATAGAGGTAAATATTAAATTAAATTTTGAATTGTAAAAATAGACTTGTTTTAATAATTTTAATAAATAATTGGGGAAAATATAGCTTATGTGAATGCATTGTGTATGCAATGTTATCCTATGACATATAATAGTCCCAATCAAATGATTAGTATGGAAAATTATCATGTTTCTCCCTTATTTCATATGCCTATTCAAATAATTAATCCTACCATTGATTTGTTTGAGTGTAAAAAATAGATTCAATAGGACTAAAAGCTTGTATTAAGTGCATGTTTAAATGATTTTTTTATTATAGTTTAAAATTAATTTCTTACCAATTGGTTGAATTTATTTTATGTTAATTTTATAATAATACTTGTATTTAAATAGGTTTAGCTGCAAGAGAACTATGAGAATAGGATCCAAAGTCAGACCTTGGATTAATACAAGGAATTAGAGTGGTCTCCATCTACTAGTAGGGAATTCGAAGGAGAGTCTTCTTCAAGGAAGGAAAAGAGAGGGAGGCTATTTGATTAATATGATGTCTTACATGATATGTATTTTATTATATGCCTATAAGGCAATTTATGCATTTTTGACATTGTATATGTGTATATGAAATTCACCCAACATTAGATACTATGTTGGTAGATGTAATTTTTTGTATGCTTATCATGGAAATCTATGTATTACTAACATTTCAGACATGTGCCTATACCTATCATGAAAGTCTATCTAATTTATATTTGGTTTTTATTTCATTGTGTGTTATTGTATAATGTTGTTTTGATCTTACAAACTATTATCTATTGGATCTCATTTTAATGTTGTACACAAATTAGGATTAAAAAATTATTTTTTTCAATACTATAAACATCAAATCTCCTATAATTTTTTAAATTAATTTTTTTATTTAATTGTGTAGTGGAAATGACTAATGACACTCTTATCTATTTTACATTTCTCATCACCCATTTAAAACTTTTCAATTGATCATTAACACAATTTGATTACACTTAAAACCAATACCCAATAATAATCAAACTTGTATAATGTAAATACATAAAATCATTCATAAATCCATACAAATTTCTCACTTAGAAAACTATACCTGTAAGTTACCTAATATTTCACCTTCACTTAGATAGAATGCTTTTTTGACTAGATTTTAATGAAACTAGGACTACTTCCTATATGCCTTCTATCCTTCACTAATACCACCTAATGAATAGTTTGTTATTACATGTTTAATAAGGATGTGAAAATCCTATTCATATTATCTAAGATCATGAATAATTCCGATCTCACTTATCCACTCTTGTTCTCAACTCGATTCAAAATCCACTCTCAAACAATCTTCTTTTAAACTAGTACATTACTCATTAGATAAATAGGTCAATAGTTCAATTAATCATAATAAATTTTTTAAATAGGTCAATAGGTCAATAGGTCAACTATTCATTAAGTTTCTAAGTTTCTAGACCTAGTTATTGATCTAATAGGTCAATTTATCAAAATAGAGTTTATATCTCTTAAAAATTATATTTTTAGTATTATTTTATAAATTTTAACATTTTATAACCCTTATCCAAGTTTATATAACTCAAATCAACCAAAATCTCATGTTACCCAAGTTTTAACATGTTCTACAGGCTGAGAGTTTAGTAGAATTATTGTTTCGATGCTTCTTGACAAAAAATTGACACTACCAACACATAAAAATAGCTAATATAATGTATATTACAGGTTTATTATCCTCTCATTAAGCTTGATTCATAGACCCACCACCCATGTCAACCTCAAGAATGCCCTTCCCAATACAAGAAAGATGTAATTTTTTATCCTAAGTTCAAACACACATAAAATGAAACCTATAAGTCATTTACATGAACCATAAATATCTCCCCTACCCATTTAATCCCTCTAGTATCACCTTAGATAACTCAATATTAACCCTTGAGAGCAATTTGTTGGATAAGTTACAGTGATGGGTCCAAAAATGTAACTTTTTGGCATTGAACAAGCAACTTCTTGAGCTCTAGCTATCATTTCTACCTCTGGGACCTTCATATGGGAATATATCACTTTAATCACATCCATATAGGAAAATTACATGTTATTACATAACAAAAAATTTCAAATCCACCCAAAAGTGCATTTTTACTACCATTTTGGTGTGCAAAAATACTGACAATAAATGTTGTCAAATTTTAAGTTATGGTTATAAAAATATGGTTTAGATATATCCTAAAAAAAACTTGTTAGGTTGTGGAGCTAAAAGCTTCATTGATGCAAGCAGGGAAGGAGGTTGTGAAGGGTTGCGGAGTGTTACTGTCACTGGCATCGGTAAGGCCAACCGACGTCGGTAGGGAGGAGACAGGAAGGCAACTGACGTCGATCAAAAGTCGACTAGCATCGGTACCCCCCAGGCAGACATGGACCAATGCCAGTCACCTGTGTGGTTCGAGCTACGTGTATTATGGGTAGTTAGCTAACAAACCAAGTGTTTGCATGTCAAGAGTTATTTTTAGACTGAGAGCTGCGGATCTAATTATTGCAATTAGGTGTCTAATTATTGTTTGCATTAGATCTATTTAAGAGACTCATTAGTTGTATTGTAAACTAGTGCTAGAGAGTAAGAGAGAAAATAAGCTCCTTCAGAGAGAAGAGAGCAATGGTGTGTTCCTCTTAGTGCCACAGTACCAAGTGTGGGTGCTAGATTGGAGAATCAACAGGGTTCTTCATGTATGTATGATCTTGGTCATCAGGTGAGCATGGCTATGATAGGATATCTACATGGGTAAGTAAGATCATTGATTTGTAGGTGTATGTGTGTGCAAGGTCAAGGTTCATAGGTGTGCATAACTAGATTGATTTGTAGGTGTGCAAGATCAGATAGGATAGCAACACAATAGGGAGTAGAATCAAGCAGGATCTACTTGGAGTACATGTGTGTACTTGTGGAGTGCGTGGAGCACTTGTGGAGTGCGTGGAGCACAGGTGTAAGGTGAACACCAACTCTGTGTTTGAGTTGGGTGTTGGGACCTAAGGGAGAGAGCTTTGAGGGAAGATTTACTGTTTATGCCCTAGAGGTGTGGGAGCCCTAGAGGTGTGTAAGGAAGAAGAACTATGGCAACCTTCTTTGTTGTATTTCCTTCTGGAAGAGTTTTAATACAAGTTGTGTATTGTCTCTCATATCATGTGTTATTTTTGAATTCTAGTTACTTGTGTATTCTGGTTAATTTCCACATATTAAGTTGCTTGGTAATCAATTGTGTGCTTCTGGTTATTTATCCCAACACGTGGTATCGGAGCTAAGGTTGTAGGGAGTAGGTTTTGTGTTTGGTTACAGGTCACTCTCAGGGGTTTCTAATCGAGTGGGAGTAGAGCAATGGTAGATCAAAGTAAGCTAAGAATGGAAGGGTTGAAAAGCACAGATGGTCACTTACGGTCCTATGGAAAGAAAGAGTAGGGAAAAGAAGATTGTTGGTTGGTAGCAGATTAGCATGAAGGAACTGAAGATGCAAATGTTGCAAGGGTTGTTGCACAGGATGCTCTGGGAGGTTTCTTGGATAAAGTTGAATCTTGGATAACAGATTATGTTGCCTCTTTCTATGCAGCCCCAGGGAGAGGAGCTAGTGAGCCTTGTCAAAGAATTGGCAAAGGGGAAGTGAAGCTAAAATCGTAGGTGGCCAACACATGTGTGTTGAAGGAGGTCATGCAGGTCCTAGGTTTGGAGATGTGGCTAATTTCTTTAGAAAGGTTGGGTGATGAGAGATGCACAAGAACTCTCACAGTGGATGCACTTGAATTAACTAGTGGTAAGAAAATAGGTACTCTTTATCTACTTGTTTATATTACTGATTCTTCTTTTGTTGCAGAGACATGGCTTCATAGGCTTGGTCACATGAGCAGGAAGGAGATGCATGTTCTTAAGAGGAAGACTGATATATTTGATAGGCTTAATAATTGGAAAGCCTTGGTGTTTATGGAAGAGATGGCAGACAGAGACTAGTGGATGGGGCTGGATACTTCTGAGCAGGGCAGTTTAACATGGGTTTTGATGCAAAGGAGCTCACGGGTAAAAATTCATCACTCACAGGCGAACACAGGTACCAGCATTGGCAGGAAAACTGGCATCGGTAGTAGGTAAGATCAACATCGGTTAGAAGGATTGATGTTGGTAGTAAGAGGACACCGATGTTGATAGGATTGGTAGTCAGGACAGGCGCAAGAACTGACGTCGATCAGATGCAGACTGTGTGGTGACCGAGGTCGGTCACTGTAATGGATTTTGGGCAAACAGCAAGTTGTCAAGGAGTCTCAAATGCCCATATGGAGGACTAAAGATGGTAAGTAAGCCTCAAATTCATTGTTCCTCTTCTTTATACTTGTTGCTGACTGCAGAGTAGGAAGGATCCAGGAAATAGTGGGAGCATGGTAGGAATAGTTTGCAGAACCAAGTAGGAGATTTGGTAGGGTTACCAGTGGGTATGAAAGCACATAGATGAATGGATACCTTAGTTGAAGAATAGAGAGAACAAACACGTGAGATGGAAGACCAGGTCATATGGTCTTAAGGAAGCTACAGGATAGTGGTATAGGTTTTGACAGTGGGATGACAAAGCATGACTTTAGTCAATGTCAGGGTAACTACTGTGGTTTGTCTTACTAGGGGGATGGTGATTGCAACATCATTATGTTGTTGTATGTGGATGGTATGTTTGCTAGCAGGTTTGTACATTTAGGGTTTTGCTGAGCTAAGGGTAAGATTAGTTTAGTGGTTTGCTATGAAGAATTTGGAGTAGTGAAATTCTTTGGCATGGGGGACATGGGAGATCATAGGTTGATTTTGTCTCCAATAAGAGCTAATGTGAATCAGGTGTTGGCAAGGTTCATTACGCAGGATGCAAAGCTGGAGCACACTAAGGGTTGGATAGTTTAGTGTCTGAAATCACATGAGGTATGGTATAGACCTGAGTTTGCCCAAGCAGTGGGAGTTATCAGAGAGTTAGGAGCCAATTCAGAGAAGTGGGTTCTTAGGTATTTGAGAGGGACCAGCATCAGGGATTCATGCTATTCAGGGTTAGGACTTCACTACATGGGATTGTAGGTTCAGATGCGGTAGGGTACTCAGATGATAGGAGGTACACCATAGGTTGTGTGGTGGGTTGTCTTCAGGATTGAGCTTAAAGAGGGATACAAGCCAGGAAATAGATTAGATGGGGTATAGGTATAGGTACAGTGCAACTGTTTATCTCCAAGTGGGAGATTGTTAGGTTGTGGAGCTAAAAGCTTCACTAATGCAAGTAGGGAAGGAGGTTGTGAAGGGTTGCAGAGTGTTACTATCATTGGCATCGGTCAGGCCAACTGACATTGGTAGGGAGGAGATAGGAAGGCAACCGACATCAATCAGAAGTTGGCCGGCGTCGACACCCCCAGGCAGACAGGGACCAACATCGGTCACCTGTGTGGTTTGAGCTACGTGTATTACGGGTAGTTAGCTAATGAACCAAGTGTTTGCATGTCAAGATTTATTTTTAGACTAAGAGCTGTGGATCTAATTATTGCAATTAGGTGTCTAATTATTATTTGCATGAGATCTATTTAAGAGACTCATTGGTTGTATTGTAAACTAGTGCTAGAGAGTAATAGAGAAAATAATCTCCTTCAGAAAGAAGAGAGCAATGGCGTGTTCCTCCTAGTGGCATAGTACCAAGTGTGGGTGCTAGATTGGAGAATCAGTAGGGTTCTTCATGTATGTATGATCTTGGTCATCAGGTGAGCATGGCTATGATAGGAGATCTGCATGGGTAAGTAAGATCATTGATTTGTAGGTGTATGTGTGTGCAAGGTCAAGGTTCACAGGTGTGCAAAACCAAATTGATTTACAAGTGTGTAAGATCAGATAGGACAACAACACAACAGGGTGTAGAATTAAGCAAGATCTACTTGGAGTATGTGTGTGTACTTTTGGAGTGCATGGAGCACTTGTGGAGTGTGTGAAGCACAGGTGTAAGGTGAACACCAACTCTGTGTTTGAGTTGGGTGTTGGGACCTAAGGGAGAGAGCTTTGAGGGAAGATTTACTATTTATGCCCTAGAGGTGTGGGAGCCCTAGACATGTGTAAGGAAGAACTGTGGTAGCCTTCTTTTTTGTATTTCC
This sequence comes from Torreya grandis, assembly GCA_037957365.1. Taxonomy (NCBI): domain Eukaryota; kingdom Viridiplantae; phylum Streptophyta; class Pinopsida; order Cupressales; family Taxaceae; genus Torreya; species Torreya grandis. The sequence continues at coordinate 3,094,775 of JARHVA010000242.1, read as the reverse complement.
TTTTGGAAGAGTTTTAATACAAGTTGTGTATTGTCTCTCATATCATGTGTTATTTCTGAATTCTAGTTACTTGTGTATTCTGGTTAATTTCCACATATTAAGTTGCTTGGTAATCAATTGTGTGCTTCCAATTATTTATCCCAAAAAAACTAACATTGACAACACATATAGTGGGGTAGATAATGTCTATGACTATGTTATTTACCTCCCATCAGGTATGATCAATAAACCCACCACCCAATCTAGCCTCAAGAATGCCCTTCCCAATACAAGAAAAATGCAAATTTTTAGCCTAAATTTAAACATGTATAAAATGAAACCTATAAGTCATTTACATGAAATTTCATATCATTATCATGCCTCCTTAATCCCTATAAATTAACCCTAGATCACTTAGATGGAAGCTTCAAGAGCAATCCATTGGATAAGTTACAATGAGGGGTCAAAAAATGCAACTTTTTGGCATTAAACAAGCAACTTCTTGAGCTCTAACTACCATTTATGACTATGGGACATCCACATGGGAATATATCAATTTTATCACATTTATATAAGTAAATTATATATTATCACACCACCATGATGTTCAAATCCACGCAAAAGTGCATTTTCACTACCATTCTAGAGTGTGGAAACACTAACAATAAATGTTATCAAAGTTTAAGTTGTGGTTACAAAAATATAGTTTTGATAATAAAATGACACTACCAACATGTATGGGGGGTATATAACATCTAGTACCAGGTTTTTAGCCTCCCATCAGGCTTGATCGACAAACCCACCACCTATTTTAGCCTAAAAAATGCCCTTCCCAATACAAGAAAATTATAAATTTTTAGCCTAAATTCAAATACACATAAAAAAACCTGTAAGTCATTTCTATGAACCATAAAATCCTTACCCTACCTGTTTAATCCATATAATCTCACCCTGTATCACTCTATTGGAAGATTTGATAGTAATCCATTGGATAAGCTACAATGAGGGGTCTAAAAATGTAACTTCTTGGCATTGAACAAGCAACTTCTTGAGCTCTAACTACCATTTCTACCTTCAAGACCTCCACCTAAGAATATATCACTTTTATCACATATAAATAGTAAAATTACATGTTATCACACTACAAAAATAATTAAATCCACTTGAAAGTGCATTTTCACTACCATTTTAGAGCGTAAAAACACTAACAACAAATGTTATCAAAGTTTAAATTATGGTTGAAAAAATCTAATTTTGATGCTTCCTCACTAGAAAATGACACTAAGAACACATAAATTTGGTGTATAATGTATATTACTAGGGTTTTATCCTCCCTCCAGGATAAATCAACAAACCCACCATCCATTATGGCCTTAAGAATGCCCTTTTAAATACAAGAAAAATGAAAATTTTTAGACTAAGTTAAAACACACATAGAATGAAAAATATAAGTCATATTTATTAAAATTAAGATCCTTAAAATACCTATTAAATACATATAATCACACCATAGATAACTCAGGTTGAAGCTTCAAGATCAATCAGTTGGACAAGTTATAGTGAGGGGTCTAAAAATGCAATTTTTTGGCATTGAACAAGTAACTTCTTCAACTCCAACTGCCATCTCTGACTCTGAGACATGAACCTAAGAATATATAACTTTTATCACATATATATATGTAAATTATATGTTATCACACCACCATGATGTTTAAATCCACCTAGCAGTGCATTTTCATTACCATTTCAGAGTACAGAAACACTGATAACAAATATTGTCAAAGTTTAAGTTGTGGTTATAAAACTCTAGTTTTGATGATTCCTAACTAAAAAATGACACTATTAACATGTTTATATGGGAGGATAACATCTAGTGCTAGGTTATTTTCCTCCCATCAAGCTTGATAGACATACCCACCACCCATTTTGGCCTCAAAATGCCCATCCCAATACAAGAAAAATGCAAATTTTTAGCCTAAGTTCAAACACCCATAAAATAAAACCTGTAAGTAATTTATGTGAAATTTAAGATCCATAACCTACCTATTTAATACCTATAACACTAATTTTTAATCTTCAAGAGCAATCCATTAGAAAAGTTGTAGTGAGGGGTCCAAAAATGTAACTTTTTGGCATTAAAGAAGCAACTTCTTGAGCTCCAACTACCATTTCTACCTATAATACCTAAAATTGATAATATATCACTTGTATCACATCCAAATAGTAAAATTACATGTTATCATAGTTCCATGACATTCAAATCCAAATGAAAGTGTATTTTCACTATCGTTCTGGAGCATAGAAATATTGGCAACAAATGTTGTCAAAGTTTAAGTTATGATTGCAGGACTCTAGTTTTGATGATTTATAACTGAAAACTAACACTATCAACATGTACAAGGGGGAAGATCATGTCTAGGACTAGGTTCTTGGCCTCTTATCAGGCTTGATTGACAAACCCACCACCCATTTTGGCCTCAAGAATGCCCTTCCCAATATAATAAAAATGTAATTTTTAAACCTAAGTTCAAACACCTATAAAATAAAACTTGTAAGTTATTTCCTAAGCTTTGATCATGTCCAACATGATATTTCATCATGTCCAACCTGAGCTTATCTTAGATTCAATAATATAGAATTCTTTATTGGTAGTGCCAATCATGTGAAGGTGGAAGCTTATTTGGCACCACTAACTTGAAAATAATTATTAGTAAGTAATTAAAAATGAAATTCATATGTACTACCTAGAAAATAAAAAAAAAATGGTAAAATTTATTACATCTACATTTAAAAATTCAACATACCTATATATTTCAATCCAATGAACCACTACAATCTACTCTATCCTTGATAGTATCAAGAATAGCTTCATGGTTTGAATCCCAAACTTTCCATAGTTTTATATTTAATGGCCTCTCATGATATTCTTGTAATTGAATATTCATTGCAAGAATCAAATTTTAATAGTGTAGTATCTTCTTATGCATTTCAAACTCTTCAAACAACCATTGATATGAATATTTTATAGGATATTGATTTAATAATTTTGGGAATATTGGGGTTTTATTCCTAATTTAGTTAAAGGGTATGGATTTATAAATTAGTAAATAATATGTAATAAATAAGCTATTGATTTGTGAAATTTATTTGTAATTAGAGATCTTATAAAAATAGTAATAAGAGGGGAAAAAAGGACTTAGATTAAGTTGTGTTAATCTAACTAAGTTAGGGTCTAATATTCACTCTATAAGCCTAAGACACTATTACAAATATGATTTTGGATTTCATTTTATGATTGGATAGGATCATTAAAAGTGGATGGGAGTGGCATTGGCACTATAGTCCTTGTTCAAACCTATTGTCTTGAGGATCTAAGCTTTTGGGATTTTGTTTGATAGCTCTGTGTGAGTCTCTAAATTTTTGAAGCCTCACTATTAGCAGTGCTCCTTGTAGATCTTATTTTATTTTTTTATGCCTTCAATGTACTTGAATAAAACTTTGAAAAATATGGGAAAATGGGTTAGTGTGTGTAAGATGCACTGGACATGTCTCCACCCCGTGTGTGGGCATGTTGCCTACATACCAATACTCTAAAGAGGGATCAAGGCATATATATTTATCCATTTTAAAGTGCTTGGTGAAATTATGATATGATAATACAATAAATTCTAAATTGTATGTGCTTGAGGTGGTTAGGGACTGGTGTAAAGATTTAGATGTGCTTAGAACTATACTAGATAGTTATATGCAGAGAATAGGGAAGATTGCTTGAGTGGTTTCACTTGTAATCTTTCTTGCTTGATAATATTTTCCAACCCTTTCCAAATAATCTTTGAATGGGATTTTATAAGGATATATTGGTCATAGATTGAATTTTTTTGCATTAGGCGAACAAGGATAAGGATGGAAAACTAGAAGGAATTGACCATTAGGGCTAGAAACTAGCTTGGACAATAGCACCAAAAGTGGGTAGGATTGGCATTAGTGATATTACCCTAGTGTTTGCACTATTGTCTTGGGTAGATAAGACTTGGGGGGATGGATTGGTTATGAAAAGAGGGTCCTAGTTCAGCTAGGATTAGGTCTAGAAGACTATTAATGATTGGGAATAAATGAAAACAAGCCTCTAAGGGTATTAGATCAAGAAAAAGGGACCTATGGGTTGGGTATCATTATCCATGCTAAAAGTCACCAATTTTTTCATATTATATGACTATATCTCTCCCTCCCCCCAGCCCACTTTATTCTAGTGATGAAACAAAGCATAATACTAGGATGAAGGAAAATAGAAATCATACCTAAACTTACTTGTAAGGGTGAAGCTCATGGAGTTTTTATGATGTTAGGTGTGCATATAGAAATCACACAATAAAATATGAATCTAAAAGAGAAACAAAGATTAGATCAATTCTTACTAGATATGCTATATCTAAAATAAGAATGTACAAAAGTTGGGTAAGAGGGAAATGAAGAGAAAGGAATGAATACACCTCATCAAGTATATGAACCAATACAAAACTTGTTGTGATCTTGAGTGATGTTAAGTGATTTTGTATGTGTGTTATACCAAGAGTAATATCATGAATGGAGCTGATTACTCATTTTCCTAGAAGTGGTTCAAGAATGCAAAGGTTGGCCTTTTGGCTCCATCATCACCCAATAAGTAAAGTAAGGTGGTCATATTTGTATTGATAAATATTTGGACTATATATTCAATCCCTCTAAATAGGTGGATTAAGAATACAAAGGCTAACTATTCCTTTGGCTCCATCATTACCCCATGAAGTGAATCTATAAATTGATACTAGTATAAAATGTGTGTCATATGAGATGGCTCCTGAAGCATATGAATGTTTTGTGATCTGATAATGTTTGGCATGGATATCTAAATATATGATAGAAACTAAGCCACTCTTGGCCACTTTGAAAGATAGATATTAGGCTTGTATGAAAGCCACTTCAAAATTGAGAATCTAGCTTATGTGGAAGCCACTCAAGAACTTGAAAAGAAAGAAAACAAATGTGCCACACACATTTCCCCTAATTATTGGTGTCTAAAACATAGATTTTGATATGAAATCTATACCAACTGCCCTATCTAAAACTACAATTAAGAGCCATCATGCTATGCATGATGCCCCTATATCTGGATTCTCTAAGAAAATTGTACTAAAAATACTAATTCAAGTTTGAATTGTAGCTGATAAAACTATAATTGAACTTACCTTTGTGTCTATTTATAAAAAATCTAGTTTTTTCACTATTTGGACAAGATAATTAGAAATAGATAGTATCACCACCAATTTTTTAGTCTAGTCTCGATGATATTGTCCTGGGCTAAATTTAATGACTATTCTATATTCTTGACTATTTTCCTTGTCTATTCTGACTGGTTTGATGTTTGATTGTTGTTTTGGGTGTTTGAATGCTATTATTTTGACCATTAGGAGCTCTAATCTCTATGACAAAACCCCTATTTGTTTCCCCCTCCTTTGAGGGTAGGAATGAAGACCCTAAAATGACTACCCTCAAAATAAATAAACCTACAAGTGTGTTATGCTATAAAATATATGATATAGCAATGATAATCAACACGATATCTCAAGATATGGCATGATTTGTATTGAGATATTGTTATTTCAATAAGGGTATGCCTATATTGATGTAATAATGTAATAGAATATAAAATATACTAAAATGGAATTTAAATTTTGGTTAGTTTTTAGTTGTTAGCTATTAGTTGTTAGTTGTTAGTTATTAGTTGGAGGGATGGAGCATGATATCCATCATGACATCCCAGAAATAAGATAATGCATGATTTTGATCATAGCATTACAAACAATCAAAAGCAATCAAGTAATAATCACATAAGGAAAGAAGCAAGAAGTATACAAGAGTGGCCAATGGGTCAAGCAAATAAGGTACATGGGTACATGCACTCAAAATAGAAAACAAGTATACAAGACATGTTCAAATGCCACATACATATACAATTGAAATAAGAAAAGTTTTCATGAAAGCCACAATCACATGGAAGAGTAAAAATAAAAGACATTGGCAAATTTCCTAAGGCACACACATTAATAGAAGAAAATAACATTATAAAATATCCAAAGACACATACAAGAGACAAATAAGAATTGAGAAAATGAAATAACATTAAGCTAATGCTAGGCAAGTAAAGAAATCATGTAAGAAAATGGAATTACAAATTCATATAATCAATCAAAGAAAGAATTTAATGTATGCAAGACATGTTAGTACAAGACTAGGTATATGCTAAGAAATACAAAAGTGTTATATACTAGTGAGTGTTGATAGATTAATCTATGTAATCTAGTAAATAATGTACATCAACATGATAACTAGAGTGTGTGGTGTAGTAATGACATAGCTTGGATGGTGTAGTCATGTAGAGGATGCCCCACATGGGTATGTATATCAATGTATGTATTGAATGTAGAAGTAGGATGCCCCCTCAATGGGTAGAGTGAAGCAATCAAAGATCTAGATATCACTGCACACACTTAAAGAAGATAAAGTGAATCATGGTAATGTAGATAAATCAACAAATAAATAGCATAGAACAACAAATGTAAGTCTATCATAGTAGTAGAAATGTAAATCATGGATGATGCATGTAATTAAAATTTTTTTGGTGTCTTTGAAATGTTAAATTGTTTTTTAATTTTTGAAATATTTAAAATATATATAATCAATCATAAAAAACTATGTACAGGTAAGATAAGAAAGGATGATACTAACTGATAAGTCTCATGGGAGACTCCTTATCATAGTGTCCTATATCAAGGAGAGGAAACATGAATGATTATGAAGCATGATGGAAATATTGAGACTCTGGATATGAAAGATATATATGTTGTAAATGCTATAAAATCTCTAAATTATAAATTAAGTGTGGGGTACCCCTATAACTTTGAGAAGTGGATGAAATTTTAAGGATATTACAGACCCATTTGGTAGTAGAAGAAGCTCTCTGAACACATGCTCTATGAGTAGATTCATGAGATCTCAATGATATTATTCTAGGTGTGAACATTGTAACTAGAAGATATCTAGAATACTAAAGCTATGGAGGTATATGAACTCTATGTGCTAGTTATGGATGCTTCAACTATGTCTAAATCAAAATTATATGAATAACTAGAACTAAAGGCTAAACTAAAACTAGTGATTGTACTATATAAGATGGCTCTAAATTAGGGAGTGGTAACTCATATGGCACTCCATCAACTATAATAACTTGATTAGCATACATTAATTTCACACATCTATCAACTATAAAGGTACTACTCAGAGTTTTTGAATCTAAGGTTGACCAAGTAGCTTATAAAAAACTTTTGTATTGGAAACTATAGTAGATAGTGTGGCCAGTATGATCTCACATAATAAATTTTCTATGTGCCTACTGAATTCACTAATAACTATGTTTATCAGTGTAATATCCTACTCTGAATATCCCAAATATTGTAATAATGTCATAGTGTTCATGTTCACACTAGATCCATTGTCTATGAGGACACTATGAATAGGATGACTATGAATGTAAGATTTGATAAAGAGTGCATGATAATCTGTATCATCCTCAATGATCTCCTTCTCTGAGAAGGAAATGGAAGGTCTAGCTAGAACTATGGAATTGTATACATCAATCATATTGCTCAAAGGATGTGTATCAACTAAAGGTGCTTTATATGTATCTAGTGGGGGATGTGAATGATATACATGGTGAACCCCTAATGTATCCCTTATTTCCTATTTGAAATGCTATGGAAAAGGATCTGAAAATATTTTCAATTTTTTATCCTATGTTTGTTTTTCCTGAGGAAGCTCAACTAAAGTGCCAAGATCAATATGATTGCCATTTATTAAATCATGTATCTTGTGTCTCAGAATAATGCATCTATGTGTTGTATGGCCTAGTGCCCTATGAAACTTAAAAAATGCATGCTGATCATATCCTCATGGAAGAGGCTTTGTTGGGTCAACTTCACAAATAGGAGGAAGAGATATGATGTTACAATCTAATAGCTACTATAAAACTTTGGATGGAGAAACTAGTAGATTGGTGAAGGCTCACCAAGGAGGTGCTAATAAAACACTTATTGAGGGGGCTTAGAGGGTTCATTAACTATAGGTTGATTTTGAGTCTTGTTATCATTGATCTTGACCTTATATGGGACTTTGTTGTTACTCTTGTTTGTTGTGTTTGAGGTACTTGTGTACTTGAATTTTCCCATTGAAATTAACTTGACTTATCTTTACTTTAGTGTGTGACACAATTCAGTGAAGGAAGATAATCTTTTGAACATAATTGATTCATGCAAAGTTGGTAGAAGACTTTGTTTGAAGAGATCATATAACTATTGATTATCTAGTCATCTTAGCCAAGATAGTCTTATATCAAAGAACATAATCTATGAGATGTTCATTTGACCTTTATTTCTATTTTACAACTTCAGCATATGAAACCTTATCACCAATGTTGATGCTAAAGTGAGCTAAGAACATGTCAAATAAAGGGTTGAATGCATTGACTAACTAATTCAGTAGAATATAAAACCATCATAAAGCATAATCCTTTAGGCTTCATGGAAATAGCTTGGTATGTAACTAGCCATTGGGTGCATAGTCAAAACATGTTTCATTAAAATCTCTCAAATGTGTCTCTGGATCACCCTTTCCATCATATAGAGTAATATTGGGTTGAAAAAAACCTTGTGGCAAGGGTGTAGAAGCAATGTGACATGCAAATGGTGTATGTAGAAGAGAAAGATAATCCAAAGCCTATGTAGGTTTATTGGCACCTTTCTCAAGATGTAACACATTAGATTGAAGAGATCTTATCTCTTAGACAAGGGCTACTACATCAAGAGATAAGGATTTACTAGTTGTAGCTGATGGCATAGAGATAGATTAGGTTGCTATAGGGGATTATTGAGACATAGTTGCCCCTAAAGTGTCATTTACAATTGGTTACTCTATGGTTTGAGAAGATTGACCATTGTTCACTCTTTGTTGTTTTCCTTATAGTATTTTAAGCATATCATCTTGCATATTAGGGTGTTTAGTTCATAGTTATTGGAGTTCCCTTTTATCACTTTCATCAAAACTAGTATATTGGGCCATTGTTAAGGTAGGAAAATAATTTTAAATTTTATTGAATTTTTTGCAAAAATTTTTAATAAGCAAAATGTGGTATAAAGAAAATATTGAATATAAGAAATGTAAAGTCCTTAAAATAGTTAACTATAAATTGCATAAAAAGGATACAAAGTTCAAAAACATGTAAGGTGATATCTCAAGAAGAATTTGGGGCTTAATATATGCAACTAAAGTTTAATAGATAATTATTTTGAAATTTTACTATGAAATTTTGAAATTGAAATTGAATTTCTGAGTAATATATACAACTAAATTTTAGAAAATTACTGGAAGATGATTGAATAGGACCTAGTATGTGTAACTAAGGTTTTGAGAAAAATAATTTTTTTGAAATAACTATTGAATTTTTTATTTTGAAGGGATTTTCTAATTTTAATATGCGAGTAAAAATTTAAAAAATTGTTGGAAAATTACTAGAAAAATACTGGGACCTAGTATGGGCAACTAAGGTTTGAAAGAAAATTATTTTAAAATTTACCACTAAATTTTAAAATTTGAAATGAATTTTTGATTTAAATATTCAAGTAAAAATTCAAAAATTTATTGGAAAAATCTATTTCTAGGGTTTTTGTGTGCAAATGAAGTAAGTTGGGTTCACCAAATGATTTAATAATTTTGGGAATATTAGGGTTTTATTCCTAATTTAGTTAAAGGGTCTAGATTGATAAATTAGTAAATAATATGTAATAAATAATCTACTTATTTGTAATTAGATATTTTCTAAAAATAGTAATAAGAGGGAGAAAATAAGATTTATCTTAAACTATACTTATCTGATTGAAATAAGGTATGATATTCACTATGTAAGCTTGGGGCACTATCACAAATAATATTTTGGATTTCATTTTCTGATTGGATAGGAGCATAAAAGTGGATAGGAGTGGAACCAACACTGTAGTCCTTTATCAATGTTGTTTTCCTAAGGATCTAAGATTTTGGGTTTTTTTCAATAGGTCTATGTGACACTATCTCTAAATTTTCAAGGCCTCACTATTAGCAGTGCTCCCTATATAGCTTATTTTTTTCATTTTATGCCTTCAATATAATTAAATAAAACTTTGGAAAATATGGAAAAGGGGATTAGTGTGTGTAATATGTACTAGATGTGCCTCACACCCCATGTGTCGGCATGCTACCTACATACCAATACTCTAAAGAGGAATCAAGCCATATGTATTTCTCCCTCTAAAAGTGCTTGGTGAAATTGTGATATGAGAATGTAATAAATGCTAAATTGAATGCACTTGAGGTGGTTAGGGATTGGTGTAGATATTTAGATGTGCTGAGGACTATACTAGATGGTTGTATATATAGAATAGGGAAGATTACTTGAGTGGTTTCACTTATATTCTTGCTTGCTTGAAAATATTTTCCAACCCTTTACAAATGATATTTGAGTGGGATTTTATAGGGATATATTGGTCATGGATTGAATTTTCTCATGTTAGGCTGATAAGGATAAGGATGGGAAACTAGAAAGAATTAATGTTGGGGCTTGAAATGAGTTTGGACAATAGCATCAAAAGTGGACATGAGTGGCATTGGTGCTATTTTCCTAGCGTGGCATTATTTTCTTATATATATGGGATCTAGGAGGATGGATAAGTCATGAAAAGAGAGTCCTAGCTCAACTAAGATCAGGTCTGAAAGATTATGAATGACTGGGAATCAGTGAAAAGAAGTCTCTAAAGGTCATGAGAGCAAGAAAGAGGGACATATGGGTTGGGTGTCATTAGCCATTCTAAAGTCACCAATTTTTTCAGTTAATATGACTAAAAATATAATCAAAACCAAGTTATAGTGACTATCATAGACCCAGTGAAAAAATTAAAGTTTTCTCCATCTATAACTAGGGAAGTCAATTTTTTATTTCTCTCTACACATTGACACAAGTAGAAATCAATGCCCTCTTCATTATCCTCATCTGAAATAGCTATAAAAATATGCCCTATATCAAAAAAAATCATTTTAGTGATAATATTAATATATATAATGAGAATAAATTGTACATAATGAAAAATATTCTACCTGGATGCACTAGATTAGATATATGGTTAAAGCCATATGATGATGTCATATTTGTAAGTTGTAATGCTATTGGAATGTGACATGTATTTATTGGAATTAGAGGTTTGTAACTCCAATCATCCACCCACTATTTTAACTCATACTCATTCCAAATAGAGTCCATGCATGCAGAACATAAACATGCCAAGTGTCTCAAATGAATAGTCCAAGAACTTGCATTTGAGATATGAAATGAATGGAGGTCACTTTAACCCATTAGAGTCATATAATCCTCATAATTTGTCAAGTTTTTTTTCCATTAACCATAAATGTCTATGAATAGTAGAATTTCATTAAGGACCATGATACATGTTCTCATTACACCATTCAACCATAGTTTTTTCATTTGTCAAATGAACACCCTCTTTAAATTTCAACTCCTCCCTTGAAAAAACTCATTTTACACATGCTCCAAAACTATCATACTCCCATTTTCCATGGATAACCTTGATGAAAATCAAAATGTGTTCTATACTAGTCATAACATGCATCTTTCTCAACAAATAAAACATCCATGTATTTTTGCATTGTGATGTGTAATTATTTGAAAAAATGTAATGTTTATTGAAAGTAATGTTCCTCTAACTCAACTATTCATATAACTTTAAAAAAAAAACCTTGCACATACTCTAAATAATGTGATTGGTCATCACTGCTATATAATTTGTATTCCCTTAATATTTTTCTTTTTTACTTTGTACTATCAGATGCATGCATGAATGTTATATACATAAATATGGCAACTTGTGATGAGTTATAATACTATGATTAAACTTCCATTTGGGGTTTGAATGTGTAATTTTAAGAAAAAAACTATTAAAAAAATCAAACCAAGTGGGAATGTATCCTTTCTTATCTTGAAATGTTCATCCAACCATCTAGCCATGTGGGTGGGCCTTGCATACTCATAAACAATCTTCTCCCTAAAGTTGACCAAAAACTTAGAAACAGGTATATTTTTTGTAAAAGTCTCACACCTTTTAAATTTTTTACCATCTTTTAATTAATAATTCACTAATTTATATTTAATTAAAGTAACTAATTCCTATCTAATTTCACTTTTAATCTCCTCATGGATACATTTATAAATTTTGGCAATCCACCACAAATGTTGCAATTTCCATTTAAACATGATTTGTTGTAAAATAATTATCCATCTGATCTTGTTCAAAAGATAGTTGGAATAAATTCCTTAGATGATTTTTGTGGAAATTTAATGCCACACTCATAAAAAATGTTGTTAGTATGCAAGTTACAATGAATATGGAAAAAAACATAATAGTGCATTAAAATTCAATATGTCGCCTACAACAAGTGGTGCATGTGTGATTTATTTTTACATAAAAAGGTTTGGTTGTCCTAAAATATCATTAAGAAATAGAAATTTGTGGATATTTTTCCAAAAATTTAGAGTACAATTGTATTCAATTCATATCCAATAAATCTTGTAGATGTGGTTCATGGTTACAAGAACCAAATCTTCTTTTCACAACATCTTTTGCATCAGGCAAAAATTTTGTATTGTCTTTCCAAATTTAAGAAAGTAACTCTTTGAAAGTATCAGCTATAGCCTTGTCCTTTCATCAAAGTATACCAGAGAATGCCTAGAACTCATTAATATTAGGCTCATTAAGTCTTTCACATCTTTCAATTGGTTTCATTAATGTTTTTATATTTATATTAAGTGTTTAGCTTGTTTTTAAATCATTCATTTTTTTCCTATTTTGTCACTTATTGCACAAGTTGTAAGTATACACCAGGAAACATTAAAATCTTGGGTGCATGATTTTTGGCCTACAGTATGATATGCATCATGTAGATTTTAAATAATTTTATTGTTATCATCATCCATGTTAGATGTTTTTAGTCTTAATGTGTACATTATAGGTCTCATCTTAATCAATTTTATCAATGAAATAAATAATTAACATTTTTGACTATCATAATCCAAATTATACAAGAAATTATCCTAGATTTGTTGATCCAATCTTCTTGAATGGCAATAAAAAAATATGTTATGCATTGGTTCTAAAATATTTTCATCAACTTCAATTAATTACTTATATTTTATACGTACAATTCTTGGAGATGTTGTTAATGGTGGAATTTGTTGAGATGGTGTTTCAAAATCATTATTAATTTAATTTTTTAGAGGTGGGATGACATTTTATTCATTGTTTATTTCTTTTTTTTATGTTTCCATAAAAAAAAATTGATGGTCAATTTCATCATTATTTGTTTCCATCAAATTTTCTTCATTTATGGGGGTGAAGCATCATACATAGACACATCATCAACAAAATAAAAAACTTGGAACTTTGAATGTAAACTTCCAACATTATCTAATTCATTATTGTCAATTTCATTATTATTCATTTAATTATGGTAAATTTCATCATTATTCAATTTATTATGGTTAATTTCATCATTGTTTAATTCATTATTGTCAATTGGATTATTATCTATAGCATTTGATTCATCAATATTAGGGTTTGTACCTTGTATACCATGAAGTTTTTTGAATTTGTGTCTTATTTTTCTCTCTCAAATATTCTAATTCCTCTGGTGTTTTGTTCTTTAATATCTTCCTCTTCCTCAAATGCAATCTATCATCCATCAAGGACAATTGATGGATTTTCAAAGGTGAGGTCAAGTATATAGGTACTAAAAGTTTTAAAGAAGTACATAGAGAATGTTTGTGGGGATAGAATTCTCTTTTTGGGTTAAAAATATACATTTAAAAATGAGATTAGTCTATAATAATAATAATAATAATAATAATAATAATAATAATAATAATAATAATAATAATAATAATAATAATAATAATAATAATAATAATAATAATGTGATTGTGTTATTACATAACATGATCATTTTATTTATTATACTAGGTTATGCTTCAACATACATATTGAGAAGCATATATTAATAATAATTGATCACATTATGTAATAACACAATCATGTTACTCTTAATACTTGATTGGGGTTAGAAATTGATATTGAGAAATGAGTGTTGTCTATATTAATAATAATGTGATTACATTATTACATAATGTGATCATGTTATTCTTAATTATCAATTGTGATTAGAAATTAACATTGAGAACTAAGTGTTGTCTATATTAAGAATAACATGATCACATTATTAAATAACTTGATCAAATTATACTTAATATATATTATGGATTATGGATTAGGGATTAAAGTATCAGTGCATAGGGTTTAGGGTTTAGAGATTAGGGATTAAAATGCATGTTTTAAGGATTGGGGATTAGGTATTAGGGATTAAAATTTATGTTTTAGGTTTTAAGGATTAGGGATTATGGCATGTAGGGTTTAGTTTTAAGGGTGTATATAATATCTAATAAATATAAGCCATGTGTGAACATAATTTTTAATACAAAGGATGTTAATTAGGACTAAATTCATTAGTAAATAGGGAACTATTTTGGTTTACAATTTAGGGTATAGTGTTTAGGACTTAGGTTTAGGGTACACATGATCAATCAAAAAGATAATTATTAGTTTAAATGATGTTAATTTGGGATAAATTGATTGGTTCAAGGTTTAAAGAGTTTATATTTATTGTCTATAATTTAGGGATTAGGAAATTTAAGAATTTTGGGCTTGGGGTATAGGTTTTAGGGTATATAAGGTACAATCATGATAGTAATTGGGGTAAATTGGAGTTGATCAATCCATAAATCAAATTTTATAGTCATGAAATTAGGTTGAAGGGGATCTAAATATCCCCAATTTACTTCAAATGCACATCTAGATTAGTACTCTAAACCATAGGTTTAAAAAATGCATTTTATGACATCTCCTAATAAAATCAGTTATATCGTAAGGCATGTATGTTTACAACATGTAGTGGGCATTAGGTCATAGGGATTATAATTTATGTTTTAGGGATTAGGGATTAGGGCATATGGTTTAGGTTTAAGGACTTGTATATAATGTCTAATCACTTTATGCCATGTGAACCTAATTCTTACTATAAAGGATGTTAATTGGGACTAAATTGATTAGTCAATAGGGAAAGTTTATCATTTAAAATTTAGGGTATATTGTTTAGGGTTTATGGATTATGGCTTAGGTTTTAATGTATATATGTTTTAAGGTACATAGGGTTAATTTCGAGGAGAATTGAGGACAATTTGAATATTATAAGAATGTGTATTTAGGTTATCATTATACCCCATGTCATCATGTAGATTGAGTGAATTACTCAAATGGGGAAATTAGTCATGTTATTTAGGTCAAAATGAGACCTATGAACTTAATTATTAGTCTAAATGATGTTAATTTGGGCTATAGTGAATGGTTCAATGTTTAAAGAGTTTATATTTATGGTTTAGAGTTTATGTATTAGGAACTTTAAGGATTAGGGCTTAGGGTATAGATTTTAGGGTATATAAGGTACAATTATGAAGGTAATTAGGGAAAGTTTAATATCCTTGAACCTATATCTATGAGTAAAGAATGTGATTTTGAGCTCAATTATCCCCCACATCATCACAAATTAAGCTAATTAAGTCAATTATGGTTTAATGAGTGATGTAATTTTGACCAAGTTCATCCCTATGAACCTAATTCTTACTATATATAAAGGATGCTAATTGGGGATAAATTTATTAATTTAAAATTTAGGGTCTATAATTTAAAGGGTTTTAGGTTTAGGGATTATGGCTTAGGGTTTATTGTAAATGGTACAAGGTTTAGGGTTAAAGTTAAATGGTACACAATTTAGGTTTTAAGATATTAGATATAGGGTCTAATCACTAAGGTAATTGAAGAACATTTGAATTGATTTTTTACCTATTTATGATAATTACCTTTATGTTTGTTTTTTTGAAAAAAATAGGGTTAGTTATGACATGCACATGTTTCATACATGTTATACAATTGATTGAGCCATAGATTTGGTTTAGGGGCATAATTTTTCCTAGATCATGCTCCTAATTACATAAATTGACTAATTTGATCAATTCATGATAGAATTGATATTTTTATTTTTTCCCTGAATCATAGCTTGCTCTTGAAGGGATTTAAATTGGCCTCAAATGTATCCTTGATTAAAAGAATCAACTCTTTGGTTAATTATATATGACATGACATTAGGTCTGATTTCACTCCAAATCAAATCAAGTAAAATTTAAAATAGGTTCATGCAGATCATTTTGACCCTAATTACCTCCAAAATTTAATTAATTGAAATTTTCATTCATTAGATAATGTTTTCAAGTTTATTGAGCTCAAAACCATATTTTGTACATGTAGAACTTGCATATAAGTAAATAATTTTTCTTTACTTCAATCAAACTAATAAAATTGGAGCTGATTAACCCCCAAATTAAATATTATATTCATGTAATTAGGTTGAAGGTGCTCAAAATATCCCTAATTTACTTTATATGCATAGTTATATTGGTACTCCAAAGGCTAAGTTTTGGCCATAGGTTTAAAAAGTGCATTTTATGACATCTCATGATAAATCAATTATATTGTAAGGAGTGTATATTTGTAGCATGTAGTGGGCATTAGGGTATATGGCTTACAATTTATGTTTTAGGGATTATGGATTAGGGAATATAGTTTAGGTTTAAGGACCTGTATATAATGTCTAATCACTCTATTCTATGTTCAAACCTAGTTCTTACCACAAAGGATGTTAATTGGGATTAAATCAATTGGTAAATAGGGAAAGTTTATGGTTTACAATTTAGTGTATATTATTTAGGGTTTGGGACTTAGGTTTTAATGTATATATGGTTTAGGGTACATAGGATCAATCACAAATATAACTAAGGACAATTTGAATCACTTAGACCCATTTGTGACTATATAATGTGTTTTTGGGTTATCATTATACCCCATGTCATCATGTAAATTAAGTGAATTAGTCTAATGGGGAAATTAGTCATGTGATTTAGGCCAAACTAAGCCCTATGAACTTAATTCTTAGTCTAAATGATTTTAATTTGGGTTAAAATGATTAGTTTAAGGTTTAAAGAGTTTATATTTATGGTTTAAATTTTAGGTATTAAGAACTTTAGGGATTAGGGTATAGGTTGTAAGGTCTATAAGGTATAATCATGATGATGATTCGGGTAAATTTGAGCTCCTTTAACCTATATCTATGAATAAATAATGTGATTTTAGGATCAATTAGCCCCCATATCATCATAGATTAAGTCTACGAAGTCAATTGTGATAATGAGTGATGCAATTTTGACCAAGTTCATTCTTTTAAACCTAATTCTTACTATATATAAATGATGTTAATTAGAGGTAAATTTATTAGTTTAAGGTTTATAATTTAAAGGGTTTAGGGTTTAGGGAATATGGATTAGGGTTTAAGGTAAATTATATATGGTTTATGATTTAAGCTAAATGGTATAGGTTTTAGGGTTTAAGATATCAGATATAGGTTCTAATTACTAAGGTAAGTGAAGAAAATTTGAGCTGCTTATTCACTTATTTGTGACAATTACCTGAACATATTTAAATTTATGATAAAAGTAGGGTTAGTTAAGCCATACATGTTGCATACATGTTATACAATTTATTAAGCCATAAAATTGGTTTAGGGGATCAATTTTTCCAAAATCACACCCCTAATTAAATAATTTCACTAATTAGATCAATTCATGATAGAATCAAACTTTTAATTTTACCCTAAATCATATTTTTCTCTTTAAGGGGTTCAAATTGAACTCAAATGCCTCCTATATTAAATTAATAAACTCTTTGGTTAATTATATATGACATGACATTAGGGTTAATTTCACTCCAAATCATATTTAATATATAATTTAAAATATGTTCATGTGGCTCATTTTGACCCTAATTACCTCCACAATTAAACCAATAAACATTTTCATTCATTAACTAATGACTTTAAGTTTATTAAGCTCAAAGCCACATTATATACATGTATAACTTGCATATAAATAAATTATGTTTCTTTGATTTAATCAAGATAATGAAATTAGAGCTAATCAACCCCCAAATCACATTTTATAGTCATGAAATTAGGTTGAAGGGGATTGAAATAGCCCCAATTTAATTTAAATACATAGCTAGATTGGTTCTCTAGAGGCTAATTTTTGGCCATAGGTTTGAAAAATTCATTTTATGACATCTTGTGATAAAATCAATTATATTGTAAGGCATGCATGTTTGTGGCATGTATGTTTGTGACATCTCTAAACATGACAAAAGACAACTTCTTATATGCAAAAAAGGGTACTAATGCATTGATATAACTTTAAAATAGATCCTTATATAAATTGAATTACTAACTCAAATAATATTATCAGAGGCTCAAACAATAATTTAAAGTTTTTTACAAGTTCCAAACATCACCAATTATCCACGAAAACTAACATAGTCTTGTTTAACCAAATTCAGCTTCTTTTAGGACTTTATACACTCTTTACACAAAATACAATGACCCTTTATTTATTTTTTGTTGTTCTAAAACACTATTTTAATCTTGTGAAGACTATAAATTCAATTTCAAATAACTAATCTTTAAACATTTATAATATCACTAAACTCTCTTTCAAACTTAATACTCTAGGTTTGTTATTACCCAATTAGAGGATCCTTGTAATCCAATTGATTTTTATATAATATAATTTATTTAATAATTTACAAAATTAAATCCAAATCAAATCTTCCAAATTATGAGTGATTTGGATCAGTGGATCACTAAAACCTGAATTTTGACTTCTTAACCCTATCTAAGATGAACTAGGATTATTTGCATTTTAAGGAAGATTAGAATCATGTTAAATGAACAATAAATTGATTCATAGGTTAATACATCTCCAATTATCATTCAATTTTATCAAATCTTGACAAGAACATTGGTTCCAAATAATAATCTTAATCAACCAAACTTTGTTCTTAAGACTACTAGGCCTAATGGCTCCTTTAGTAGGTCAAAATGTAAATTCAAAAGTTTGGGTGTTGTGAATATATAATGTGATCATGTTATTAACATGATTGCATTATTAAGTAACTTGATCATGATACTAATACACTTAATAATGTGATCTCATTAATACCATGATCATGTTATTAATGTGATTATGCTATTTGAATTTGAATTCAAATCTTGCACCTTTTGGCTTGAAAATGGCTTGGATTCCTAAGCCTAACGCTTGGACCTATCAATATACAACCAAGTGTAATAATTATGATAAAAAATAAAAAAATCAACTTTTATTATTAAATACACTATAAATTTTAATGTGAAAATTCAAAAACTTAATACCATCATGACGAGCACACTCTTCTCTTTCCAAAAATATGATTTTTATAATTTTTGGACTAATTTAAGGTTTAAATTTATGTTTATTTCTAAATATACCTTTTTGAGGAAACTAAATGTTGCAAAAATACATGCTTATACATGTTCATGTAGTTTGTCTTCCATTGATCTAAGTGAAAAACAAATTATATGGTCACAAACTAGGCCTAATTCTGCACACATTAAAAAAAAATCTGATTTTTATTTTTTTTATGGTTGTTAGGCATGTCACATGGATGGATATCCATTTTTTTTTATCAATTTTAGGATCTATTTACTTGTAAAATTCATAAAAAATATTCATTGAAAAATATTAAAATAATATAGGTCATAAAATAGAATATCTTATCTAAATTTTCGCTAAAGGGTTTCAAATAATATTAAACGCTGCTAAAAAAATGTTGTGCCACACAACTGTCTATCTACTTTGTTTTTAAAAAAAATAGGAGTTCCTCTTCCAATTTTAAATGTTTGACTTAATTATACTTAACCATTTTTTAAAAAAATTAATGTTTTCAAAACTAGACTCAAAATGTTATGTTTCATGTTCCTAAACCAACTTCAATTTTGGAGTGTAGATATCTCAAATTATCTAAATAAGTTTAAATTTCTAAAATTTTATTAAAATCATGTCCATGGGTAGGCCACTTTTTGTCCCCCAACTTTGTGCACTTACCTTGTACAAGGAAGATATACAACTATAAGCCGATGATTTCATCAAGGGGATGCTTATGCATAATCCCTATATAATTAAGATCATAACAATATTTCATAAAATTAGGATTATAATCATCAATTTAATCATTATAATAGGAGATAATTAACTTCTTAGGTTATTCTTAAAATTTTAATATGCCATTTTGATTATCTTTTGTATCTGTATATGAGAAAAATAATGCACCATATATTGGAGTTAATTTTTGAATATGTTCATCATTTTTAGGATCTTGAATATTATTATTTAAGAGGTAATGATAATTTATTATTATTCTAACATTAGGACTAAAAATAAGTTTTTCTTTAGCATTATCTTTTTTCTCTATGCATGAAGTAGATATAATTGTTGATTCCATATTTGTATCATTAGACTTTGTAGTAATATTTTTCTTTGGACATGCCTTTATGAGAAAATTTTTTAGAAAATTTATTTATTTCTTATCTTTAATTTTTTCTTACAACTATTCTTTTGGTAAATTTTTTTTAAATCTTGTTTTCCCTATTTTTGCTTTTTGAATATTTTCTTATTCTAAATTGTCCTTTGGTATCAATATTTTATCTTTATGTTATTTTTGTGATTTTTATTTAGGAGATGAAATATAATTGGGTTACTTAATATATTTACTCATTATAGGATCACCACTATCAATGATACTTTGTATTTTATTATTTAAATGGAAAGAACTAGCTGTATGATGCCCATGCATTCTTTGATATGCACAATAATATTTTGATCTTCTTAGAGGAGGCATATAAGGTAAAGTAATAAAGTTATTTTGAATCATTTCTTGTATAATCTCTTTTTTAATTATATTATTCTATTTATTATACATGGATATTTCTTATGATGAATATGATAGATAAATGAAGAGATATAATTGATAGTAACATATTCTAGATTCTTAGTAACTTTGTTATTATTTTCAAGTGATATGATCTTTGACATTAAATATTGATTTTGCTTTTTCAACTCTTATATTAATTTTTTCATAGAGATGAATCTATCTTGAAGGGATTAAAAAGAAGAATCCCTATGCATATTATATTGGATATGAACATTATCAAGGCAATAATTAAAGGATAGGATCTTCATTTAGATAAAGAGATTCATTGATTATACATGAGTTACATGTTTCTTGTTGATTAATAACATTGTTAGATAATCAAAGCTAAATTTATATGTTAAACTAGACTTGTACACTTGGAAAATATTAGTCATGAATCTACCCTTCAGTTCTTAACCTACCTTACAATTGAAAGGCTTGTGTTCACCATCTTATTATGCTTAAATTCTTATATTATATTCTCACCATTTTATTTTGATTACCCAAATCACATTATTATAAAAACATGATATATATATATCATTCACTGTTAGTTAAATAACTTCAATAAATTTATATCTTCCTCGAGACTTGCATTAAGACTTGGACACTAGTATCTCTACTCTAATGCATGTGTTTGTTCCTTAAAAACAATCAAATTTTCAAATATTTTGATATATATGGGTTGACCTATTTGATTAATTAAACCCTTAGGTGAGAAACATTTCAAAAGGTGTGGTATAAATACAAGTTAAATCATTATTCATCTAGCAAGCACCTATCAAGCTTACATAACACTACTATAAATAATTTACACAACTAAACTTTTCTTCCTTATTATTTCCTAATTCCAAATTAGTCATAAGAGAAATATTATTACAATTCTAAAGCATCAAAAGAATAAACCATTGTTATTATTCTAATTTATAATATAGATCAATACATACATTCACATATATCATATTATACCATTATTGACAAATAAACCCACATAAGGGGGATAACTACATTGGTTTGAGGCTCTCTTCAAAGTATATGGATGTGTAGGTAAAAATTAATTATAGAGGGTTATTTGAGGTTAGATCAACTTCACTTGAGCCCATTATTCCCTATTTTTGTAAGGTGGCATACCTTAATTGGAGGATATAGGGTTTTTATCAAAAGACTAATATCAATAACATGTGAACATGATGAATAGAGAATTTTAAAGGAATTAATAAACCTAATAGACACAAGTGGAACTTTTATAAAAGATTCAATATTTTTTACCAAACATTAGTGGTATAATTATGACACTAATATCAATGCTAGTTCAACAAGGTGATGCAAGTGTCTAGGTTGACATAAAGCAAACATCTAGAATTTGACTATGGGATATGGATCCTCAGATAGTTCACTTTTGCACATGCACTACTAAAATCTTCTTGCACATCATTGTTTAAGATAAGTATAATTTATCCTTAATATCACTATTATTATAATATTGAATGGTTTAATTTTCATATTTGGCATATGTTTAGATTTAGTATATCTTATTATAACATAGTAGAATCTAAATTAATTTAATTAGTGTAATTTTTAGAGTAGATATATCCTTTCTTGTTTAAGTTACTCTTTTTTATGTTAATCCTTATTTATAAAATGGGTTAAATTTTTGGTGAACTTGTGTTTTGTTCAAACATTATCAAGCCTTAGGTTTCCCTTAGGATTTCAACCTTTTTAAAAAAATTATGAATTTTTCCCTAAGGTTTCATATTTTACATTTTATTTCCCCTTTTAAATGGTGAAAAATTTAGAATTTAGTTCCCTTTTTACCCAAGGGTTTCACCCTACTATTTTTTCTAGAGTTTCTTTTTAATACACTTACAAATTCATTTTCTTTGATTTGCTCCTTTCTGACTCATAAAAACTCAATTTTCAAATCCTTCATAGGTTTTTACACTCAAGTTGATATAATTAGAAACATCTTTTTTTTCACCAAAATTAGGTATATATTTTTTAATTTACTATTTTTAGTAAATATTGACATACAAGGTGAAAGGGATACCTATTCTCCCCTTTTTATGGGTTATGCTTATTTACTATTTTGGGTGAAAAACATTTCTCATATTTCTAAAGTACTTATCCAATCTCTTGAAATTTATAAATATTCACTATGTACATATTAGGGATTACATTTAAGATGACATATCATAACCCTCCTCATAATTTATATTTAATATTTAATCTACTTGATGATCAATACATTGCTTATGAGGATCTCATGGCTTAAAATAAATAAAATAACAATCCTTGTTTTGTATTAACCCATTATAATTATGTTAATGAGTGAACCAATAAAGATGTACGTATAAATTTTGATGATAATATAGAAAATAATAACACCACTTATTATGGATCTTATGATTATGATAGTCACTCCACATACTTAGAAGGTGTGTGTTTTATATAATTCATATGTCTCTCTTATCTTGTGCTCATTTGAATTGTTAAAATATTTAAAATGGATAAAAAGGAACCTCTTCCTCATCCTAACCCTAAAGAGGATGATAGTTAATTTCCCTCTAATTAGGTCTATGTTATCATTTCTCCAATATTTAAGGTGGACCATCCCATAGTACCAAATTAAGGTAACCAAAATACCCTTCCTAAAACCCCTCCACCTCCCACATATCCTCTAGATTGGATGTGTATGCATATTCAATCTGAAGTACCTAGGGTTTGTACTTATGAATCCCTCAAGAATCATATCTTCATTATAAACAAGTCAATAAAAGAGTTAAAAAATTTAATGTCAATATTTGGTTTAAAATATCACATCATGGGAAAATAATAACACACATACAAATAATCCAAAATATGCTAGTGTCAATCATGTGTTTACATCTTCATCTAAAAATTTTATGCCTAAAAATATTTTATCTCAATATTTTAAGCCAAAATAAAATACATCTACTATTATTACTTTAAAAAGTTAACAAAAGGATAATAAGAGTCCAAGTGAGATTCGAAGAGAATGATTTAAAACAAAGTGATAAAATTGCCTCCTATACATCCTCTTAGCACATCAAAATACTATTGTGCATATCATATAATGCATGGGAATCATGCATATTATTGTTTTTCCTTTAAAATAAAAATTAAAAAATAATTGATAGTGGTAATCCTATAATTGTTATATCAATCAAGAAACCCACTCACATTATGAGTGCATCTCCTAAAACACAAGTGAAAAAAAAAGTGTGCTTACCAAATAATAATTTAGAGTAAAAAAACTTGAAAATGAAAAATTTAGAGTAATAAAATATTAAAATGGAAAATCTAGAGCATGCAATGTTATAAAAATATCAAAAATTCAAAGCACAAATTACATCTTTTCCTAATGTTCAAGAAATGATATATTACTCTTATCTACTTGATAATGAGATGAAACATTTTGATAATAATGAATGTACTCAAGAAAACCAAAATTTAGAGAAGTAAACTCTAACCTATTTTTCAAATATTTTATTTTAAACAAATACAAAAGATTATCAAAATGGCATCTCACAATATCAAACATAACCTAAAGAGTTAACTCTATCTCCTTTGATAATGATTACATTGATGATTATGATCCTAATAATACAAAAAATTGGTATGATACTAATGATAATGATTGCACAAAATATGAATATGGAGATGACATAAGTCCTATATAAAAGAATCACATTGATGACATATTGGGATTATTTTATTATATCTTCCTTTACCTAGCACATTTGCTAGTCATTCAAAAAATTCAAAAATAAAAATAAAATATAAAAATGTTAAATATATAAAAAATATAAAAATATTTATCATTAAAAAATTTAAAATATTTTGTATATGTTTTTTATTTTATGTTATTAAATTACATATAATTTATATACACAAATATATTTCACGGGCACTTGAGTGTGATACATGCACATGCATATGTCAGACTTTTCCTCTTCTTACATGACATACTATGTTGGGGGTATCTTGATTATATTGATCATGATAAACACAAATTATATTATTTTTTGATCATTTTAAATTATCAAATTAAGCTTATATGCTAATATTTACACATACCTATACTCATGTTACTATATTACATAATATACTTGATATGTTATTCTATAAGAAAATTTGTTAAAATATGTATAGAGGGACTAGCATGACATGATTATTCTATTTAATTATATTTTAGTTAATTAATATTTTCAAATGGATTACTTTATTATTTTATTCATTGTCTTGATTGAGAAACAATTGAACATGTTGTTTGATTTTTGGCCATAATGCCCTGAGTGTTGCTTGTTCTTTAGTGTGTGGACATTTTAACATGTCCTCCCCTTTAGTGTGGGAAATTTGAACATGCCCCTTATTTTACATCTCCTTAGACCCCTCTTTGCATGACATTCAGTGGTCTTGTGTGTGTGTTTAATTTTTTATTGAGTTTGTTACTTCTAGACATTGCCATGATCAATATCCTGCATCTTAGGGCTTGTGATGTTTGGATGTTACTATATACACTTAGTTTTAGCCACTTTTGTTCTTAAATCAAGATTTAGTTAAATTTATATCAAATTGCACATTTAAATCTTATAAATAACCTAAATTTCCCAAATCCATCTGTGTAAGGGATTTAAGTTCCCAAAAACATGACAAGACTAATTTATTTGGCATATTACCCTTTATGCACCAATAACCTAATTTAGTTTTAACCCTATTAAAATTATGACCTAGTAATTTGACACTTTTGGCCTATCAAGATATTAATTAATAACTTTAAAACAATTTCCAAAATCCAAAATTCACTAAACAAGATTAATTACATTGCAAATCTCAATTAACTTCCCTAAACAAAAAATTCCAAATCAAATTAGTAAATTTCATTTACCAAAACAGATTTTTTTTGATAAATATGAAGTCAAAGGTCAAGGTAGATAATAGAGTGATTTATTATTTCCTAAATATTCAAAAATTATGAGTCACAACCTCATAAATATCTAAAGTGAGTTGTCATGCCTCACAAATATCTAAAACTGAGGTGTCAATATTTCATGAGTGTTTTGACCCAACCTAGGGTTAGCTTGACTCAACATAGGTTAATTTAGACTCAACTAAAGTTATAATTTAACCTAACCTCCCTAGGGTTATAATTAGTTATTTTATATATAATTACAATTGCCCATACCATGTGTCAACAAGCTTCCGTGTGTAAGGTTATTCTACTAAAATAACTTCAAGGAGCCTTTGAGAATAGTGTTATAATGATTAATTTATGCTAAAATTCACACCAAACAACAAGTGACTATTGTATAGATGATACCACTATGGAATCACATTGATAAAAGACTAAAAGCATCATAGGTTGAGTATGAACATACTTATTCCAACAAGTAAGCATCAAATTTGATAAAGGAGGTAATAAATTATATTATATTTATCTATATTTTGTGATCTTAATTATTTTGTTATGCTCTCCCCAGTTCTTAGGAAAATGTGTTTAGTCTTTATGTATTGTTATGCTTTTTTTTTCATTTGGACTGATAAGGGAATAATATATGTTTTGTTTACTCTTCAAATACCTAAGGTACATAATGGCACACCTCATGGTACCATGTATCTTGTATGTCCAAGGAGAATTATATGATAACATTAATTTTAATAAAAAAATGCATTTAATTCTTCAAATTTAGAGTTTTAGCCTTGAAATATACATCATTTTATTTTTTGAGTTATCGATGGCTTCACATGGTGTAATAGAGGCTTCGTTAATCCCATGTTTATTTTCAATATTTATTTTTGTAGAAAATATGACTTAATAATGAAAACTTTGACATGCTAAATAGTGATTTCATTCTATAGAATCGATGACTTTAACCCCATTAAATGATAGCTTCACCAAATAAACTTAAACTTTGCTTATATTCTAGTTTATTTTGATAACTTTATCCAAGATAAATGATGAATTTGCCTTATTAAATAATAGCTTTACCAAAGTTTCTCTTTGTATCTATGTTTACAAGAAATTAGAAGCTTTGACCTATTAAATGATGTTTTCACTTTGTGTTTTTATAAAACCCAATAGATCAAAATGGATTGTTATTTACTCACTTTCTTTTTGGATTCTTGACAAGAAAATCCCCTAACATTTTGTATGACCTAAGGTGGAGAAAGAGAGAGTATTAAACATTGTTAAAATCTCACATATACTTTTGTTTGGTGTTTAAAATCAACCTAATCACACTTGTATTTTAATTTTATAAAGCTTTTAGAAGTTAAAACAAGGCCAAGGGGCCATAATTTCAATCACACTTCAATTTTGTGCTATTAAAAGTAACATAAATATTGGTTGGAGATCGTAAAATATTTTTCATTTTATGTTTGTTTATGATTATTAGCTAAATTTCAAAGTTAATAGTTATATTTATTTATTTATTTATGGAAAATTAGGAACTATTTCATGTATTCTCTTCCCCTATCCCCTTTAGGGAACTTAGGTGACCAAAATAGCTTGGTTCATTACCTTATTTGTTTGGTCTTATTAAAAATAATGTTGTGTATTCTCTTTCCAAGCTTTGAGTGACTTGGGTGACCTAGAAAAAACCTCTAAAGTCTTTTCATTTTATTTTATTGAATTTGGCTTATGGGCATGAGATCACTTCTCCCTTACAAGTTATTTATGGGTATGATGACTTGGGGTTTCATCTCCCAATATTATACCAACCCCACTCCATAGCAAGGATATAAATTGGGCATTCAATACTAGGATTACCAGGGGGATGAGAAGATAGCTTATCTGATCTTAATGAAAACATGGGTTAGGACTTGTTAAATATCAAACTCTACTAATTAGTACATGGTTGGAGTCACTATGAAAAATAATATACCCTTTCATAGTAAGTAGGTATTAACCCAATTGATGTGATTGTGCCCTTATATTAGCCACACTTAAGACTATTTAGTGCATTCAAGATTTATATATTTTTAGTCAACCCCACTTTCCACAAAATTTATTGTCAAATATTGAGTTCTCCTCACTCTATGTTCATACCACATATAAATGATTTATAGATAGTGGGGGTGTAAAAACTCTACCTACACATGTAGTTAAATTTTTGGATTAACACTTGATTACTCACAAACATTGGTATATCAGTGGAAAATTTAGTATAAGCTATGCATACTCATGTTAGTTATATAGATAAGATGATCCATTAGTCTAATTATATTTTATTTAGTTTACATGTGTGTATTTTAGACTAAAACTATTTATTTTTATTGTCATGTCAAAACAAGTCCAAAACTATCACATTATTTTCACACCCATTTAGCCTAAGAGGTGTTACTCTATTTGTTTTATGCCACACTTTTTTCCTTATAGATTTATGTCAAATAAATTTTAGTGTCACTTATTTAAATGTGGCATGGCTATGTTTCCCATTTCATCTCAAACATTTTCTTTACATTTTTGATTCAAAAATCATTGTCATGTCATTTGTTTGAAGGAACCTCGTTATGTTGCCTAAGTCATTCCAAATCTCTTATCTCTTTTGAAACCAATTTACAAACCATTATTAAACCTCTCTTGTTTCAAACACATGATTACACTACCCATTTTGGTCTAGCTCTTTTACCTTATAACATTTGAGTATCTTTGAAATATATCTAAAACTCAACCTTTCAAAGTGTAAATCCTAAACTAATCAAGATCATGCTAGAGCCCCATCTAATTTAGGTTTAGGTAGTCTAACGTTTTGTGTTTGGATTATGTTACTTGGGTTTATTTCTCATTTGATCTAAAATGCCTCTTTTCCTATAACCTAGTATTTATTATTTGTTTAGTGTTTTGCTTGAGCATCCTTTGAGCCAAGTTGTTGCCATGTGCCTTGTTTGAAGTTTGTTATGCTAACTTCTAAGTGTCCTAATTCTATTGTATAAAATTTTATTGTGAATAAAATATAATTTTTTAGTGATAAAATTACTAAGTGTCTCCTAAGATAATTACCTTAGTTTAGTTTTTTTTTTTCTTGTTTTAGTTCTTTATTTCTAAGTTTATCTTTATTTTTCATGCTAATTATTATAGCCACCTTTAGGTAAATCATTGCTATCCTTTGATCTTAGTTCATAATTATTTTACTTTGTCTAGACATTATTGTCACTGATTATAAATACCTTTGGGTAAATCATTAATTTATCCATAGATGAGTTTTTATTCTTTGTGTTAATTTTTCCACTGATTATAACTACCTTTGGGAAAATCAATATCATTTGTTAGACTAGTTTCGAGTTTGTTTTATCCTACCTTTTCCTAGTTTAGTTATTTTACCCTTTTTACCTCTTTTATAAATCTAAAGACTATTTTTTTAGACCTCAAATATTTTATACCTTTAGAACCTCTATTTTTTATGAGACCTATCTATAGATCCAAACATGCCTCACTATACACATAGTGGTACCATGTCTAATCTAGACTATGAGAACTTTGTGACCAATTACCCTTTTCTTCAAGAGTCATATAATGATGTAGATCATGAGACATATCCCTATCCATATTATAACATTCCATATATTATGTATGAACTAAATTTAGATGTGCAAATAAAGTAAATTAATTATAATCTAATCTAAATTCAAGCTATGGTAGAGCAACAAAAAAAGAAAATAACAATCACAAAATTTATGCTTTGAAAGCACAATATTTCTCTATTATGATATACATTCTATTTTATCTTTTTTTGTTTTAAATATGTGTTACTTAATCCTCTAATGCAAAAGAGAATGGGAATATTTTTGGTGCAAAAAAAAAGTCTTTGATTCACCTTGATTCATTTTGATTCTCTTGTGTGTAAAGCTCTAATTTCCTGATTATGATTGTGATCTTTAGATTTTGTGATCTTTAGATTTTGTGATCAAATTCTTGAAAATGAATATTTTCAAGTGTATTTATATATGTTTGGATAATAATCCAATGGTGAAGGATGATTTGGAAATTTTTAATGATCTAAATGATCAATGTTAGATAATGAGTCCTCACCCATGATGATGAATACCATTTCAAAATGGTTGAGAAAAGCATGGGGTTGGTTAACTGAGTCAACAAGGCTAAGTCAATTTACTTGACAACTCAAGGGATGAGTCATACGAGGTTGAGAATTTTGTGAATTTAGTTGAGATGAGGGATAAAAATATGGGAGATGTTTGAATGATGTGTAAAATCTAAATCCTTATTTTAAAAATAAGTATTTAAGTGTGCATAATTTAATAATTTGACTTATTTAATTATTTGAACTTGGGATGAAATGTGATGAATTAATTTAAAAATAATTTAAATAGATTTATGTGCATTTTGAAACTAAATAAAATTTAGGTGTCTACATTTTCCCCTCTTTGAAATAGTGTTGTGAAGTAATATTATTTCAAAGAATAGTAGAAAAAGTAGAGTGTTCATGATTAAGAAGGAAAAATTTATCATAAATGAATGAAAATGAGTATGATGATGCCCCCTTAAGGGGTTGTGTAATAAAATGGACAAATAATCAAAATTGATGAAAAGTAGAAGTGAACTAAGAGATTTAGAAAAATGATAAATTAATTTATGTCATGATTGATATCAAATTTGCAATGTTTTTATTGCGTAAAAAGGTTACCCTTGGTTAATTAAAACTAGAGTATGGATTTGAAAAATAATAGTTTAACTATTCATAGATTACATGATTATTATTATTGATAATGATGTAGGGTTCAATTGAGTAGGTGTGGTAATAATAATCCTAGCAATAATATACTATATATCTAAAAATATAAAAAATATATTGAACTTACAAATGATTTTGTTTATTTTACGCTGAGAAACTATTGTAAGATTTTGAAAAAAAAATCAAAATAAATTGATTTAATGTTTCTACAAATTTGAAAAAATAGATGAAGAATGATTTGAATGAGGGATGGAAATGAGAAAAATATCATCAATAATACAAATACTTGTCTCAATGCTAATGTTTGTAAAATTTTAGAGAGTATGATTGTGCTCAAACTTAGGGGTCTTACAAGTAGATGTGGGAATGATATATCCCAATTATGGTAAGCCATAGGCCAAAAAATAAAAAATATAGATTGTATGATTTGTGATAAAGATTTACAAAATTGATATTTGCAAGCATTGATAAGGAGATATAACACTTTGATTAAATGATAGTAGATAATGTGGATGGAATGGCTTAGATGGATGATGGTGTCCAAAATGACCCCAGATACCCTGTGTCTCTAAGCATAACCTACATAATCCATCATGGACAAATTTTGAGTGGGGATATCTGGCTAGATATAGTTCTCCCAATATGGGAAGAGAAGTGATGATGTAATGTAAGATTGACCCATAGAAGTTATTAACATAATTAAGTTAATGATTGCACATTATGATTGGATGATAGATTGATTTTCCCCCAAGCAATGATATATGCTACAAGTGAATTGAGAATATACATATCTAAGAGAATTAGCATATCTAAGAGAATTAGCATGCTTTGAGGTGAACCATGAATCGTGATTCATAGGAAAGGATGTGGGAATGATATATCCCATTATAAAGCTACAAGCTTAGATATGTTGACTAATTGATTGATTGATTGACTGAGCAAGTGATGGGTTGATGGAGAAAAGATAGATATTGTGATTTTATCAGTCCCAATTGACAATTGTGGAAGATTGAATGAAAATATTAAGAAATGTTTTTTGATGATTGATATGAAACTATTAATAGGAAATGAAGTGATTACATAGATTAATGATGATGGATCAAATGATTTGATAATATGGATGAGATAATGATGGATGGAATAGAGAGATTATTATGGGACAATTTTTTGTATATAGTTAAATTCTTATAAAAAGAGAATAAAACCATTTTGTAATTATCAGAATGACAAAATTAGTATGAAACCTGATGAATTCATTAAATAAAGTGAAGTCATTGAGAAAAGATTTCACAACTATAATGACTTTGTCTAAGATGACACATAGATGTTTCATCTGAGAACATGAGATGATTTTATAGCTACCTTATGTTTATTTTTTTCTTGCATTGGATTTCCAACAATAATTCCAACCGATTAAGAGTTGAGCAACTTGAGTTTTGATATTGCACATGACAATGTGCATCAATGGTATAGAAAACCATGATGACTATCATGCAATATTTGTAAAGACTAATATATTCACAAGGAAAAAACTTAGTACATCATGATATGGAAGATAATTAAAACACCATTAGTAATTCACATAGTGTTCTAGACACAATAATTAATAATAAAGATAAGATAAAAAGAGATGTTTGCAATAATGAAAATGATGCAATTAAAACAAAAATGAAAGTAAATGAGCACTATGAAAGCAAAGAAACACTCATGATGTAATATAAAGTAAATTACTATGCAAATAAGTAAGAAAATGACTAAAACAAGTAAGCAAATGAATTTTTTGGATGTTCTTAGCTAGAGTAGAATGGTTTGGCATATGATATTTTTGACAATGTTGAACTGTCTGATGAGTAATCTATATAGTAGATGACTAGGGTATATAACTAAGGAAAAGGTATTTTTTGATTGTTTTTTTGGTTTTTGTTTATATTTTTGATAGTTTGAAATAAGGGAATAAGATACTTTTCCATAGTCATGAGAAATAATATAGGCTCACATATAGAAATAGCAACCTTGACATGCTATAGGATAAATGAATAAAAATTGATAAAATGATAAAATTGGAAATATGCAATGGATGAATAAAAGATGATGCCCCCAAGTAATTAAGGTAGTTATAGAAAATGGTTTACACATGGTGTTAGAATCTTGATTTATGGATATATAAGAAACTTTAAAAATATATAGGATCAATTATTTTGTAAGTGAAAACCAATTGTATTATTAGACATAGTATATAACTTCCAATTTGAATAAAAATAATGAAAAAAAGGAGTATGGTAAGTGATAAATGGTGAATATGAAAATAAAAATTATGACTAACAAATAAGAGTTACTTAGTCCTTACGAGCAACAGATGAAAGTTTACATCTTGCCAAACTCATAAAAATACTAGCTATATTAGATGTGTCTAGAGAGATCTAGCCTTGCAAGAATTGGTTAATTGGATAAAGTCTACCCTTTGCATCATAGACATGTAAACAAGCTATTTGAAAAGATATTTATTTCATCATCACCAAAGACTATATATAGACTCATGTGACTAGGCAGACACATGGGCTTATCACTAAAGACTATATATAGGTGAGTAAGGATATATCTCCCCAATGTTAATCGTATATAACTAAGAAGATGCAAAGGCTCAACACCAAAGATCAAAAAAGGGTGAGAAATATGGATTTTGATTTTGATAAGTTTTAAATAAGGGTGTTTTGTTTTAAATAAAAATTATACCCCAAATCTTGGCCTCACACAATTATTAAGATGCAATGGCTTATCAACAAAGACCAAGATAGGCCAATAAAATTATCCTAGTTATTATTGTGTCTTGTTTAATGTTATCTAATATAAAGATAACCATCGGAGGAAAATCTATCATGGACAATATTCTAGACAAGGATGTGGGCTAGTATTGTCTAAGTCTAGCAAAGAAAATGTAAAGTAAAATATTTACTTCACTCATAAGTACTAATATAAGAACTAATGTAATTCTAATTTTGAAAACATATTTCATGAGGTAAGAGGGTGGTATGAAATAGTGAAATGATATAATAGGTTATAATTTGAAATTCTTATGTTATGCAAAATAATAACTAAATAACCACTAAAAAAAACATTTGATATACAAGACAAAAACATGCATGATGGTATAATGTAATACCATGAAGACAATACAGGTGTAAATAGATTACCCCTAAGTGTCGAGGAACTTATAAACAACATTTTTTTTTGGTGGTCTTTTTATGATTTTATGATTTTTTTGTGGATTTTTGGCATTTGTACCTAATGGAAGGTCACAAGATGCATAAGTTTATTTTGTTTCTATCTTGTCATCCCATGCCAACTCTAGATATATTCATTGTTATTTTAATTAGATTTCATCATCAAATTTTATTTTAGTTTTGTTATTTAATTTGAATATTACTTGACTAGGATGAGGTTATTGAGCCCACCAAGAATTATTATCAAACCATCTAGAGAGATGCTCTCTATTTGGGAATTCTTTGTGAATAAATATGTCCAGATATAAGATTCTTTGATAAAATTTTATGGTAACTTTAGTTTTTCTTGGAAAAATGAAATTATCAAAGAAACATAAATTAATATGTTTGATAGTGAAGCTAAGCTCTAGAAATATTTTAATAGTTCTTCTAACCATCATAGAATCTAGACATCTTTATCTATAAGGAATACAAGTGATATTATCAAAGAGTATCGAACACCAGAGACTAATAATTTATCCATATGTACAAAACCCAATATCTCTTACCCAAACACCAAATAATAAAAAATTCAAAATAGGATAAATCCATATTGACAATATGTAATTCCTTGGTGAATCTAGAATATTCAAAACTATTATGATGTGCCTCAAAATTAATCTCAAAATCATGATCCAACTCATTATAATGCCATTCTACTAGTTTGGCATAATAAGTGTGCAACAGGGGAGTTAAGATTATTTCTTGGATTGTAATTTGGAGATCATTCCATGCCATTTCTCTCCTAATTGACTTAATGCTATCATTATTTGTGATGTCATTATCATTGAGAAATAAGGAGCTAATTTATTCATCAATTGATGCATTTAGATTTCTTTTTTAGAGCTTCAAGTAATGTCTGGTGAAGTTAAATTTATTCAAATGGGATGTTTTCATGGATTTTATATATGCTATGATTGATATATTTCCATGGGATAAGTCTAATGAGGTCCATTTATATGGATTCTTTTTGACAAGTGCAGGTAGTGTAATATTAATAAGAAAATGAGGGATAATGTTGATGGAAATGAAATATGCTAATTAGTTATTAATAAAATTTATATTTATGTTGGATGAGGATTCTTCCTTACCTATATCATTGTTATTATCATTTTCAATATTTTTTACTGATAAAATTATTGTTGGATGAAATTTTATGT
Source organism: Torreya grandis (assembly GCA_037957365.1). Taxonomy (NCBI): domain Eukaryota; kingdom Viridiplantae; phylum Streptophyta; class Pinopsida; order Cupressales; family Taxaceae; genus Torreya; species Torreya grandis. The sequence goes on along the minus strand of JARHVA010000242.1, from coordinate 3,059,541 downwards.
TGGTACTAATGATGATTCTATTTGTAATCCCAAAAAAAATTAGATATCAGATTTTGATAATTAATTGGATCTTAGTTTGGATGTGGCCATAAGAATGGCTTGCTAAAGTGATTTATTACAAAATTTCATTCTTTTTATCTCTTATAAATATTGTATTTGGGGTGAAGTAATTTTTTGAAACATGGAGTCTTAGGTGTTAGATAAAAAGTATATGATAATTTGATGATGGGTGGATTAGATGACATTTGGGTCAAGATTAGGTGTTTATCAAAAACGGGTATTTGTTAAAAAAATGGTTATTTGGTGGATAATGGATGAAAGATCATGATTTTGATTTGGAGATAATATGGTTTGAGTTGGTGTAGAAGTGACATCTTCATATACTCTTAAAGTAGGATTTTCAAATATAAATAGATGTGAGTTATTTATGATTTATTAGGTGTAAGCCAAATCTTGGCTAATGTATTTAGGGAGTTATAATTGTAACTAGTAGATGGTAAATTTGATTGATTTTGGAAAAAAAGATTATTAGAGATAGGATGATGTTGTTTGTTGGATTCACTAGTAATTAAGTGTATTAAGGAAGTGGCTTGATTTTGGAAATATTGCTTTGTTGGATTTGTGTTGAAATTAAAAGTATATGTGTTTTGTGGATTTATGAATGTGGGTAGATTTATGAAGAAGTTTGGGTTTGAGTTTTGGGATGAATTGGATGAAAAATTAAATGATTTATTTTGATGATTATAGAAAGGGTTTTTTTATTGGGCATAGGAGTGAGAAGATTGATTTAGATGAAAGATAGTTGAATTTGACTAGTTTGAAGTTTGATTGGTGAATGTATTTTGGTACATACGAATATCAAAAAATGATGGTGAAGGTGGACCATATGGATTTATGAACATATTTTGACTTGTATTTTGTATCATTTAATATGTGGATTGTGTAATATTAGAAGAATAATTAGAGAATTTTGATTATTATAGCTTGAAAATTGATTTGATGTTGTCCTTGAATTAAAGTCTTGATGTTGTTCCATGGGTGAACATGAATAAGCATTAAATCTAGAAATGGATTTGGTTATGATTTTAATTGAGTTGGTTGGTTGGGAATCTTGAATAACTATCCATGTTTTGATTCGATTGATTGATGTTTAAGTTTGATACATATTCAAACTTGAATTTTAATTGAATTGATGATTGATTTGATATTGATTATATTATAAATTTGAATCAAAATTGGTTAGATTAGACCCCAAATTATAATATGGATTATTTAAATTGTGATTCAAGATGTAATTGGTCAAGTTGTGGTTCTAAGATGTGATGCTTCTTACAATGGATGACACTATTGAAAAAGAAATAAAAATACCAAAATGACTAAAAGTTTGATTGAATGAATTTAAAAATAAGATATGTGTCAAACATAAGAAAAATAATAAACAAAATTTATATTATAAATAGTCAATAAATTTTCACATAAAAGGTGAAAACTAGGATGAATATTATGAAAAACTATTGAGCCCATTGTCACTAACTCATCTATACTCTCAACTACAACCTAATATTTCAAGGTGATAGCCATGGAGTCTAGTTTTGAAGGTGTGTGGAGAGTTGATTTTTGGTGATAAATGCTAATTGATTGAACAAAGTTGAATGATAAAAGAGGTTATCCTAAGCTTAAGGTTTAAACAAGCTTATCCAAGTGGGGAAAACCATGGAAGAAAATAAATAAAGTAGACACACTATTAGGTCTTGTCCTAAAGTGCCCAACATAATTGTAGGGTTATTAGTATGTTGATAATCAATAATAACATATTTTGAGGTATCTTTTAAAACGCTAGGTATTAGAGCATGAAATAACCTCATGTCATGGTATGCTCAAAACACATAACCACTTAGGCAATTGAAATAACTAGATCTTGATTTATATACCCCATTATTAAATGAGGTTTGGCATACTACATGGTGCTAAAATCAATGGTCAATAGAGCCCCTAAGAAAATAAAAATAAAAGTAATTATTTGTTTCTAATTTTTGAGTGTCATCAATAATGTAATGCCAAGGAAAGAGCATGTGGGTACTACTTCGATAACACAATTATGGAAAGGTTTCTAAGTTTTTATTATTGTCATCAATGTGATGTTAGGGAAATAGCATATCTAATTTACATAAACAAAAACAAAATATTGAAAATAAAAATGATGTAATTACTAAGAACTTTGGAAACAAAAATCAAAAGCATTAGTAAAAAGAAATTGGCTTTTTATTGATTCTTTTTTTTTGATTCTCATTGGCAAGTGCTCTATAAAAAGTTGTTAGAATGTTTTGCTTAGGATTGGAAAAAGGTAACTTACAATATAAAAAGATAAAACCACAAAAACAAAGTGAAAAACACATCTTTATTATGAAATCATAATTACATAGACAAATAAGAAAAGAAAAATTGTAATAATATCAACATAGGAAAAAAATAGAAAGTAGAAAGCAAAAAATATAGACTCTTGTTTACAAAATGATTTTTCTATCAAAAACAACAATTTTTATACTAACAAAGATGAATTCATTGATGATAGAGATAAATTCATTACTGATAATGATGATTTCATTACATAAAAATCTAATTGCATTGCTCAATTTGATGAAATCACTGTAGACAATGATAAAATCACTGTTTCCTAACAAAATCACTATTAACCCTGTAGATAATGGGAAAAAGAAAAAAATAGAACAATTTCACTATGTAGTTTGAACAAATTCACTATTAAGGTCTATGAATTTGTTGTTATTTCTAAATTTGTTGTTATGTAGAAGAGTGCACACAATTAAATATAAAATTCTTGATAATAAACTATAACTTGTATTAACACTCAAAAAATACAAGATTAAATTCAAAGGCAATCACAAAAAACAAAAATCAAATGAGAAATGTTATCTAAATGCAAGAAAAATGATGATCAAAAGATGAAAAATATGAGGGAAAGGTCCCATCAGGCATGCCAAAAATATATGAACTAAATATAGATGTGAAAATAAATTAAAATAATTCTAACCTAAGCTAAATTAAAACTATGGTAGAAAAACAAACAAATTAAAAAATAATCATAAAATTTACGCTTAGAATGCATAAGCTTTCTCCATTTTGATATACATTTGATTTGCTATTTTTTTAAATATGTGGTGCTCACTCATCCAATGCAAAAGAGAACATGAAGAATTTTGGTGCAAAAAATAAGTCTTTGATTCACATTTATTCATTTTGATTCACTCATGTGTAGAGCTCTAATTTTATGATTATGATTGTGATCTCTAGATTTTATGATTAGATTACTGGAAATGGAGATTTGCAAGTGTATTTATAGATGTTTAGAGAAGAATCCAATGGTGGAGGATAATTTGTAAGTTTTAAATGATCCAAATGATAAATGGTGGCTAATGAGTCCTCACCCATGAGGATAAAGACCATTTAAAATTGGTTGAGAAAATCATGGGATTGGTTAGCTAAGTTAGCAGGACTAAGCCAATTTCCTTGAAAACTCAGTTGATGAGTCATAAGAGGTTCATAATTTTTTTTGGATTTGGTTGGGATGAGGGAGAAAAAAGTGGGAGATGTTTGGATGAGGTGGAAAATCTAAATCCTTATTTAAAAAAAGGATTTAAGTGTGATTAATTGACTAATTTAATTTATTCAATTATTTAAACTTAGGATGAAATGTGATGAATTAATTTAAGAAAAATTTAAATATATTTATGGGCATTTGAAAATTAAATGAAAGTTAGGTGTCTACACGTTGAATTGAGGCATGATCCACTAGCACAGTGTTTCATGATTGTGCCTCCTTATCCAATCCAAGAACTAGAGTAAAAAACAAAATACCTTTTCTTAAATGATGCCTAACATTGAATAAATCCAACAAAAATATCCCTACTATGTTATGATGATAACACAAACAAGTTATGATCCATACTTGTTTGAACATAATTTGTTAGAGAACAAAGATGAAGTTCTCATCAGAGCTATCAAATTAGGAGACAAGTTTCTAGTATCTTCCCACATGAAAGTCTAAGTAGTTTGATTAGAACTCCTAGTAATGTACCTCAAATTCAACCATTCAAATAAGAATCAACTATTTATAGTTAATATTTAGTCCAAATATCACATCAAGGCCAACATACACTTAAAAAATAGAAAGGCCTTATGGGTGAATAAATAGAATAAGTACAACAAGTGTACCAAAAATATCTCAACCTATCTCACAATATTAATGTAAGGGATATTTCTAACACACCACTTATTGAGATAGCTTTGTCAACAGGTCAACAAATGGATGCTTTGGGATTTGAAATAAAAAATGTAGACCCATTTAGCCAAAACACATTATTTGGTGACATGTACAATATTCCTATTTTTTCTAAAGATACTACCACTCAAACATAATACCTCACTCAAAATGTTATGGATAGCATGCAAGTGCATTATAATTTAAGGAAATGTGGGTCTAGTTTTTATTGATTAATACACAATATATTCCTCTGAATAATTCCATGAGTGGATTAAAACAATAGGGGATAGGTACATCTCTTTTCCAAAATCTACAAGTAACCTCCATTCCTCAACTAGTTACTTCTTCAAGTGTGAAACATATGGAAATGAACCAAAAACAAACCAACTTACCACCAAAACAAGTGCAAAACACTACACCACTTCAATAGGTGACAATGAATATTATATTAGAATAAGCACATACTAATATATCATATCTATCATAAATGTTGCCTAACTAAAACTCTATTTCTATTGGTCAAAAAGTGCTAGTTGATCAACAACAACAAATATCAAACCAACAACAACTAAATATTCAACATTAAGTGTTTATACAAAAACAAGTTTTGATTAAACAAGTGTTCAACCAATAACAAGGTTATTATGTCTAATAGGTATCAAGTGCTTGGAAAAAATTACTTTTCACCTAATAGGTATCATACATGCAACAAGGATCCAACTATCAACACCTCTAAAAATAATGTTCTATTTAAAAATGTGTTCCCTATATGTAATAAGGTTTGAAAAGTAGGTATAAATTTCCCTCTCAAACCCAATAATACCAACACATTCCACAAAGCTAAATGCCACTATTATTATCACATAGATTTTGCACCAATTCTCGATTATGTAGCTCACTGTGTGACAATATAATGATACAATGGGATCACCTCCAAGATGTAGTACCTTCATGAATTGAGTTGAACCTTTAGATAATTTTGGATTCCTTTTACTAAATTTGGTGCAATTGATAAACTATCAGCCTATGTATAGATTTTGCTTCTTAGTGATCTTGATCCTAAACTAGGGTTTGACTGGGAAAAGAGTTTTGGGAATGAAATTACAAAACTAAAAATGGTGATTGCACCAAATATTTTGTAGTGGATTTTAATTATTCATTTAATTAACACAAAATAATTATTAAATTATTTTATAGGAGCACAAACTCAAATAAATATGAAATCAAAGTCAATATTTGGTATTTTTCATACAAGGGATAAGATTATTTATTTTTAATGAAAACATCTTCAAAAAAGGGTAAATTAATACCAAAAATTAAATTTTAATATTGAAATAATAATTAAAACATCCAAAAATATTTAAATAACCTTGCATACATAAAGATTACAAGACAAGAAAGACAAATATTCAATGTATTCTCATTCTCTAGGTTGCAACATGTAGACAAGTTATTCAAAATGTAGAATAATATCTCTATCAAAAAAATATATAAATGGGATATGCCATATTTACCATATTTATTAAAAAAAAAAAAAAAAGAGATATAGTTAACAAGGAAATCCATTCCTAGTATAAGAACATGCAAAAAACTAGAAACTCCATGAACAAAGGCATGATCTTCTACTAGTGGCATCTTTGGTGAAGTGAACAAGTGTTATAAAAGATCATGCAAGAGCTAGGCATGATCCAAAATTATTGAGGCATTGTTAAAACTTCATGCAATACCTTTATTCTTCTCTAATTGAGATGTAACTTCATCTTCATTGAATGAGGTGTCAATGTGAAACTTCAATTTTAGAAAAAAAGTTAAATTTTAGATAACTCAAGTTACCTTTTTGTAAACCTCTAACTTGTGATTTTCAATTGGGATTTTTACAACTTTTAAGTCACACAACTTTGACAAAACTAGAATTTAGTTTTACAATATGTGATTTTTCAACTTAAGCAACTTAAACTTGTCAAAATGAAAAAGTGTAATTTACAAGTTTGCTTTTTACAAATTTCAACCTATCAAAATGGAAAGTGAAAATTACACATGGATATTTATCAAAAAGAGATGTCAAAATGATAGTTATAATTTAAAAGTTGTAACTTTATAGTATCTTTACAAAAATATCATATGCAAGAATGATTTTGATAGAAATAATTAATCAACAACTAAAACATATGTTGTCTCTTTATCCTTCTTGGTTTTATCTTCTCAGTATATGCATCAAAAGCCTTAAAGATCTCCAAGATTTTGTCTTCATTAGGACCAAAAGAGTAGAGGTTGCTTATCTCAAATTATATTTTTTTATCAAAGAATTCCCTTCTTAAGGATATGTATGCTTGAGTCTCTTTACCCATTTGATCGAATGTGTTATGGCACTTGATGGAATAGTGGATAGAGCTCAAGCTAAAATTTGTATCTCTTGCAGATCTTGTTTTGAACACTTCTTTATATTTATTATAAACTTATTCTATTAAGAGAACCTATTTTTATTGATCTATTTCCTAACATCATAATTTAATCAATGAATATTTTATGTCATATACCATATCAATGGCCTTGTCATGTGTAACTTTAGCCTTATGGGCACTATCTGTGAGTATCTTTATTTGAAATTAAGTTGCTTTATCTAATTCCTCTTTCTCTCCATCATTTTTTATTGTATTTTATGCAAAGAGGATGTCAACATCAATTGAGTCCACAACTATCAATTTTTGGTGGAAAAGTTTTGACCTTTCTATCTCTTCCTCATATTTTTTGATCTACTCTCTCAAGGTGACCCTTCTTTCTATAAGAGTGGTATAATGGTCCATTACAAATTCAATAACTTTATTTCCCTTGGAGATGAGTTCTTATACCCAATCTTTGGTGGCCCTCCCATTGATACTAATTTCTATCACTACATCAAGTGTTGCTTGATCTATGATCTAAGTGACAGGTTATGTTGGTTGAATAGTGGGCTCAATGAATCTATTGAGTACAATCATTAATTTTTCAACCTTGTTATTTAGCTCATCCTTAGTGACCTTGTCACTATCAATTTTATCAAAGAGAGAGTTAATACTATATTTAATGTCATGTTTCAATCCTTATCTTATAGGATATCCAAGGTAAACTTTTGATACCTTGTAATCCCCCACCACTGGATATTATTTTTGTTTATTTAGTGGGGGGACTACAATCTTTACATACTTTTCCATTGTTTAATCATATAACATTCTTGAATTGGTCCATAGAGTTATCTTGGATTTCTTATGTGCATCAATGAGACCAAAATCCAATGTGTTAAAGGACACTATACTCTTGCATTTACTCCCCACTATTTGTGCTAACCAACTAGGAGTAGCATCCTATTGTGCTGACACTATCATTTGAGAATCTACAACTGAAGATGTTGCACTAGTGGGAATAATGATAAGTGTTTCATCCTATACTAACATTATATTTGATTATTTGGTAGATGTCTTTACCACCTCTTACCCATCTATGGGTTGAGGTTCCATATTTGTATTAGTATATTAATCCTTCTCTATCTTGTAGGGTTCAGGGTTACTATGGAAGTGAAAGAGGTAGGGGTAATGGAAATGGATGTGTCTACTAGGGGTATGGTATATGGAAGTCAGATCAATGGAGGAGTAAAAACATGGAGTTTTAATTGAGGAACTTATAGAATTGTAGATTCCAAAGCCTTAAATGAGTCAATAAAATTGGTAGAGACACTCAAGGTTGGTAAAGTAGGAAAGATGAAGGGATATGGAGATGAATTAGTAGTTATCCCAGGTGTTGGGATGGCTAATGGGATTATAGTTAGAATGACTTAATCTAAGCATATATATTATTGTGTAGTGTTGGTGATTAATGGAATGGAAGGAATTGTAGATGAGATGGAGGGAATTATAGAAGGGGGAGTGAGATTTTGGAAGAGGGAAGTGGAATGAAAACTTGAGAGTCTAATTGAGGGGAGACCTGAGTGTCCATTTTAGTGGATTGAACTATGGGTAATGGACTAATTAACCTAGGTAAACTTGTGGGAATGTTGGGTGGAGTCATTTGAGGTGAAGGATGATTGGAGATAGGAGGAAGAGGTGTTGGAGCTATAGTAATGATAAAAATAGGTGGGGTAAGTATCACAAAGATGGGTGTTGTAACTATAACTAAGATGGGGGTTGAAGCTACTATTATTGATTCAACTATAATTATATCTTCTGATGAAATAATTATTGGTTGATTTATTGTTTCTCCTTGGTTAATTTATTATCCCTTCTTGGCCTTTGATTTATTAGTTATCTTATGGGAGATCATTGACCTATATGGTTACTCTAGCAGTGTTCCACTACTAGAACCTTCTGTTTATGGTGGTACTCCCTTATCCTTGAGTTATAGTAGCTTATCACTAATTCTCAATATATATTTGGTCACTTTGACCCCTTTACTCTTGATCCAATTGAGTTTTTTATTTATTATGTGGGTGCTTCTATTCATTAGAGAGAAAGACTCAGGAATAGAACACCTTACTGCTAAAAGGGGTAAAGTATAAATTTAATTTTCATGGTAGACCTTGTTTATAGGGGATTCATCATCAACCAAGTCCTTAAGGACAAGTTCCATGTTGAATGCCTTGATCTAATCAAGGGTCATTATGGAGTAGTCCCTTAGTCTTACTTCTTCTTCATCTTCTAAGTCCTCCCATTAGTCTTCATAGTAGGGGACATGGGAATATGTGGAAATTCTTAGTATGCTAGTGATGTTGCCATGACCATCATAGAATGGCCTTGCCTCCAAGGCTCTCAAGGTCATTTGTGTTATTTAATACTCTACACACTTGACTTTGGCTAGAGAAGGGCATGTTTACCTACATATGTTGATGGGGAAATGAATTCTTGATTTGTGCTTAATATATAATAACTAATGAGTTTCAAATAGTTACCTCATAAGCTCCATTAATGCCCATTTGTCACTCACATAACTCATAAGGGTGTAAGGACAACCACTAGATCTAGATAATATGATGTACAAGTATGTGGGGAACTATATTAAATAAGAACCCTAATTGGTGATCTCTAAAGTGATAGCATTAGATAATCTCTTCTTCTCTAGTTTCTTATCAAATATAACTATGATGTAGTAGATGAGTGCATCATTTACTCTTATGAAGTGTTTCTTTCTTGCCTCAAGAGTTAGGTCAAGTTAATATTTGAACACTTTATTTACCTAGTTAACTATTGTGTTGAGTCTTAGGAAATCTCTCCCTTTGGCCAATATATAAACTAGATAAGAAGTCAAGTAGAACTTTCCTATGTTTTAAACCTCCATCAATTGCTTGTGGATGGAGTAAATTATGAGTTGTGCCTAGTGGATGTATTATTTTTTATCTTAGATAAACCATATATATTGATACATCCAATCTTAAAATTTGTTTGCATCTATTGGATCATATAGTGGTTAAATGGTGTATTTATGTACCCTTAATACATTAATTACAATATTAAATAAATAATATGCTTTATTATTTATGAGGTCATGCTCATGAAATAATAAATCATATTATTATTAATGTTAGAATTATTGGTTTAGGTTGTAATCATGACCTATGGTCAAAGATGCCAACCCATGTGACCAAGGGGATAAAATCAAACCCATTTAATCTGACCATTGGAAAGGGTCCCACTTCTCCAATGGTTGTATTAAAATGGTCATATGGATTTTCCTATATTATAGAGATTTTACATTATAAAATCTAGTGAGGATGCTTATGCATTCCAATATATCCATTTGGTTTTTGAATAATTTTGGAGAAGTTACAAGAGAAATCTTGTATTGGGTACATTGAGTTTCTCATAATATGAATAGTATTTACGAGTTTTTTACCTCTTAGAGGTTTTTTCACATATATCTTGTGTTGGTTTCATGTATGTATTTGATCTTGATCTCATATCTAGATTTATATCTCATATTCATTCATTTTTCATGTTCTATCATGGTATCAGAGCTAGTTGATGTGTGATCAAGAGGCAAGATCATAGATCAGGTATTTTTAACATATGTTAAAAAATTTATTTTCTCAAAACATGCTTGTAGATATTGTAGCACATTCATGAAAAGTGTTGTTGGGGTTATCACTTCTTCAAGTTCATGATATATGCACTTTAAGGATTCATTGGTATATCTAACCAATCGAAGCCATTTTTATGACATTTTCAAGCTTGTGGAAGACTTGAACAACCCATGGTTTTTATACCTAAATATCAAGTAAGGAAATTTGATTTCAAGATTATTTAGTGTTATTTGGCATATAAATTAGTCAAAAAAATTAGTCCAATAGATTTCCAAAACTTTAATAGAGCATCTGAGGCATATTTTGAAGAATTTTTTTCCTCTCTCCTATCAACCACTATTTTTTTAGCATATAAAAGATAAAAATTCGTGAAAGATTAGATTTTAAGAATTAAATATTTATTCTAATATTTTAATCTACTTATTTTGGATAATTCCAAGTAATTTAGACTTTTATTTTGCTTGATTTAGATTCTTGTAGCTCTTTTAGAATTTTCTCTCTCCTTTGTGCTTGTATGGCCTTTAAGAGCTGAATTTCATTAAAAAAAATTATTTGATTATATATTTCCTATTTATCAAGTTTTTAAAAGTTAAATCTTCATAATTATGATTTAAAACACCATTATAGAGCCTAATCAAGCTTCAAAACTAATTTTTTTGAGATACCTTGCTACCTAGGAATCCCTATACAGACATGTGAAAAAAAATCAGAATTTATGTTTTGTACACTAGTTCTCTCTTCTAAAGAGGAACCCCTCAATTTATTTGCATGATTTAACCTCCTAAAAAGCCTATGGATCAACTAGATATTTTTTATTTTTTTATTCTTCCTCAACCTCCATTGACATCCTTGTACAACCATGAATTAAAAAAATTAGAAAAAAAATTGTTCTTGATCTTTGTTGTCTCTTCTTGAGGTTTAAATGGTGATTTCTCACTTTTTTTAGTCTTCAAAAACCATCTGGAGTGTCACTTGGAGTATTCCTTCAAAATATGTAAATTTATTTTCATCCATGGGTGGCATAGTTATAATAAGAAATTTAAAAACCATTTTTTAGTCTGTTAAACCCAGATATGAATCTCTCAGTGGCTTTGGAAGGAAAATTGTAGGCAGTTTCAAGGTTTATTTTGCTTAAAATAGATCTCTAGAGCTTCTGTAATCCTCCCATGCTCTCCACCTCACCATGCTTCAGCTATTAATTTTCTTTCTGAAAATTTTAATGGATATGTCCATAGTTTTATTAAAGTATTATTTATTTAATGCTTTATTTTCCACCCAAGCAGTGGCCCCTACCTTATATTTTTTAATTTTTTTTGATAAAAAGTAAAATATTCAAAATATTTACTTTCTTTAAAATATTTATTTCTATTTTAATTATTTTTAAAATAATAATAATTAGATTAGAAAAGGTTTAAATTTGAATCTATGCATGCATGATAACAATGGGCTTAATGGGTGAGATGGTTAGTTTAATTTTATTACTTCACTTATAACTAATAGGTCTAGTGTTCAAATCCCATGAAAGCCTTATTTTTGATCAAATTTAATTTGATATTAAATAATTGTTCTAATTTGCATACTCATTCATGTGGGAACGGGTGCCTTATTCAATAATTTGTTTGACATTTGACCCTATCAACTGTTTATTGACCATACTCATTCAACCAGTCAATTTATAGGTTTTGGCACATTTTAGACACATTAAGAAAGTCCCTGAGTTTATTTTAAACCTCTTACTATTATTTATATAATAATTTGGTCAAATAGTGCTTTTACAACACTATTTATGACACTTACAACACTAAATTTTCTTAAGTATAATGATCAATTAAGTGTCCTTATACATTTTAAATTTATTTTATAATAAAATTTAGTATAAAATAAAATAAAATTAAGTGTCACAACTTATACCCCCTTAGTGTCAAAAATGCAAACTGAAGGTGCCAACCTTATAGGGAAGTAATGGCTTCACCTAGTTTTGCATTAGGCATATCCCAAATGTTAAATGGATCAAATTACTGCATTTGGAAAAACCATATTAAAAGCTGAGTTTATGGCTAGAAAATTGTGGAATATCATTGTCAAAAGTGAAAAACCCCTTATAGGGAAAAATTCAATAACTAAGCCCTTGAGTAGCGTCAATTTAGTGTAAAATGCAAACTGATACAATACTTGAATTGACATCAAGTAGGAATGCAATTTTATGTTTTTTGGTAAAACACGTATCTTGTTGTAAATACTTGGTATATCTCTTCTTTTAGTCTTAAAAATATTTATTAATATCACATTATGCTTCAGTAGGGCATTACATAATAGTATTTTAAGTACTATCATAGTGGATATGGATTTACCACTATGTAAAACTACTAAAAGGCCTACCTATTTTCTCTTACTACCATGATTCAATCTTAATGATCAATTTTATCTAATTGTTTCATGGCCACATATGATGCCACATCAATGATAAGAGTCTTTCTAGTTGGCATTATGTATTTATATACATTGACTCCAAAATGTTTTATTTATGAGTTCCTTTTTGAGTTGTTGGAAAATTAGACTAATCTGAGCTATTTGTTCATCCTTCATGATGATTTTTTGCTCACCATGTGTATAATTGGATTCCCTATCATAGTTATAGGCTTGTAATGAAGTAGACATCCAAGTCATGTTGAGAATCTCTTTATGAGACATTTTACTATTTGGTTGTATAACTTTTTGTGTTGATAAATTTTCATTTTTTTATGTTTGAATGAATTCATCAATTGACCAATATGTGAACCTAGTTTAAGTAGTTGTATATGTGTTAAAATAACACAATAAACTAGAAAGGGTGTTTAAATAAATACTTTAACTTAATTTTTTATGCATCTAAGACTTAGAGCTAATTTACCTATCATACAAGATATGAAATAAATAACCATAATGAATTCTTATTAAGCTTGCATTATTTTTCAAGATCGATTTCAGAAGAAGTTGTATAAATAATACACTATGCTTGATTTGTTGACATGTAACATCAATTTGGAATAAACTTGATTAAATTAAAAAGAATTAAAGTTTCAAAAATATGGAATTTGATTATGTTTGCTTATAGCTTCATAATATCCTATAAACTTTATTTTATCTTTTTCATGTATATTTGCTAGTTTTGGCAACCCAATTCCAAACCTGGTTTAATCTAAATTATGGGTAAAACATTCATGTTTTCATCAAAACCCACTTTAAATATTATTTTATTTTGGTATGTTATTCATATGGGTTTTTTATTTGGTTTCATAAGTATACCTCATAGATGAGGAAATTGGCATTCGCTGACAAAATGTTATTTCTCCTTATGGAAGCATTTTATTCATTGTCATTTTGTCGATGGTTTATCATGTTGTGTAATTTATGGTGGCCTTTCTTATTTGTATTTATCATGAAGTTTGTTGTGTATGTTTACATTATAATCATCATTCCAAAATTATACTCAAAATATCATGATACTAAAGCCTTCATCCTTCTACACTCTGATAAATATAGACTGATATTGAAACTTGTGTCATATCTTAAAAAAATGTTTTATATGACTTGACAAGAAACATATGCATAAGGATTAGCATAAAGGATTTTATGGTACCTAGATCACAATTTAGGCACTATTTATATGTTCATGTCATATTATGTGCTATTATAATAGTTTATTAAAACTATCTTTTTGTTAGTGAACCATTTTCTAGGTTCTTTAAAATTGTTAACTAAATTTATATTGTTATATATTTTAGTCTAAAAGAAACTAAGTGTTGCTCACATTAGGATATTTGGTAGCACTGCTTCTATTTTTTATTCCTAAAAAAAACAAAACTTAATCCTACTTTGTGTTCTTACATTTTTCATATGATTCATCTTCTAGACAAATAATTGAAAATAGGAATGTTCATGTCCTTAAAAAAAATTGTGAGCCTCTTGTGAAACCTCATTTAATTTTGTCATTTGATGAACCTAACTCTCATATTTATCATTATGAATAAATATATGCCTTAGATGAAGTTGATCCAATTTTGGATAACTTAGAGTGTGAGGGGGATCTTTATTCACTTGTGTTCAATATAAAATGACCTAAGTGAAAAATCCTTAATTAGATCATCTAATCATGATAGTATTAATAATTGATTAGAGTTCAATATACATACCATACTTTGACGACTATGTATGAAGATGAACCTCAATTTTTTATTCATTATGTTAGATGAGAAAATAATATTTTTTTCAAATTTTGATTACATTGTGATTATTTTCAATTTAAAATGAGTTAGAATTTTATACATATCATCATCTTTCATTTCGATCATGTTTGCTAATTCTAATTTGTAAAAAGTATCTTTTATGATAACATGCTTAGATACTCTCATTTTAATGTTGTATCATTTGATTGTTTATGCTAAAATGATTATATACTATCATTTGATTAATAAAGCAAGTTTATGATAACATGTTTAGATTATTTCATTCAATTGATGAATAATTTGATTGTTTTAGATTAAGGTAAAAACAGGTTTTGAAGGGGCCCCGAAACCCTTTACATCAGATAATATAAAAACCTTAAGCACACCTAGGATACGAAATAACCTGGAACCTACAAAAGCTAGACCAGATTAACCAAGAATCTGAAAACAACAGACAAGAGCTAGACAAACAATAACTATTTGTTATTATTTTTTTTACAAGACCAAAGTTTCATATCTAGAGGAGGGACCAGAGGCTTAGATTTTTTCCTCTTAACAGTAGTCTAGCCATCCTCTACCTTAGCTACCTTAGCAACCCAGTCCTCAGAAGGCCAAGAATCATGAAGCCCAGAGGGCGACAAATCCTCATCAAAAACCTTAAGAGAACTAGCCAACAACTGGCTCCTAGGAAAATCCTTCAAAACAGGTGGAGGAACCACCACCTCCTCAGTAATCGGTTCAGGAAGATTGCATAATCCAATCTCCACCGAACCTTCAATAGGAACAGTCTCCAGCTGAGACTCCTGATCCGTCGAAGCAGATTGGATACTCTTTTCATTCTCATTCTCAGAATCAGTTGAGGCTTCCTCAGGTTGTTCTGCAATATAGTGATCATGATCAGCTTCAGCCCACCAAGAAGGTGATGAATAATTTGATTGTTTATACTAGCATGATTATATGATTCATTTTGAAATGGAAGTGTAAATGGAGTTTTCATTATTGGCTCTCCATCATTTAACTTACTAAGCATTCTATTCATACATCTCTAAAATTAATTTTAGTCTTATGTCTATTTTATTAGATGATTGCATATCATGCTAATCTCTATTTAATGTATGAGAGGCTACATACCTCATTTTTTGTTTCCAAATCTATATCATTATAAAATTGAAGCATATTAAACTTTCAAAGTTTTTATACAAATTTAATGAGTTATTGCTAATAATATATCTAAATGATTTAGTATCATATTATTAGTAAAATTATTATATGTGAATCACATGATAGATGGGGATGCTCATCTTGTCAATATTGGATACTTCAAATAATGAATTTCATACAATAATATATGTTAGTCACTCATTTTTTAATCAAAGTAGTGAACTTGTTTATGACTTGATGGTTTTTAATTTGCTTTATCATAGAAAAACATATGTCATTTTTTATATTTATGGATGTGGTTATTGTGATGCTAACCATTATATGATATCATGAATCCATTGTTTTTTGAATGTGTTGGAAGTTTGTGTAGGTGTAAAAGTTGTATAAGTCTGGAAAAAATTATAATTTAGCACCAACAAATTATTGAAGTATATGTATAGGTTATCTAAGATAAAACTACTCAACGGTGATCTGCATAATGTCCTATGGGCACATAGGTAGCATATGTCTTCAAAAAGCACTTTTTTACACCAAGTCTTGTCAATTTTGTACAATTATAGGCCTCTTGGAACTACCATTGAGGGGGAGTATGCATGGCAATGTCACTTCTCAGCCTTATAGTGTTCTTCTTCTCTATACTTCTCAGTGTAGAGCATTGTTAAATCACTTATGTGATTTGAGTAAACTTCATATTAAAGTTTTAATTTTGTACCCAATAATTATAAGCATTTGGAGATCCTTATGTTATAAAAGGATCCAATGATTTTTTTATTATTTATGAGAAACTGTGAGTGGTAGTCTCATGATCATGCTAGCCTAAACTTACTTTAAGTAGTTTATGGATTGTAATTCCTTTTGTTTCAAAAGGTAACTTTGGCATGATGAAGGTTTTTCTCTTCACCTCCTAAACTCATCATAGATGGTTTATAGAGGAAAATTCCTTTATTTATGAAGGTGACTATTGTTGGAATATATAATGGTTAAGTGGTGAATTTATATACCCTTAATATAATAAACTATATCAATTTTGGAGAGGTCACCTCCATAAATGATAGAATATTTTTATGGCCTATGGAATGGTTGCACACTTGTGAAACTTTTCCATGGATGTCATCACTACCTTTATCCACACCAAGTGTGATGGATTTTTCCATTATTATAAAGGAATGACTAGATGGATGGATATTTGCTTTAAAAATCCCCACTTAACATTAAGGGGGAGTGTTGGAGCATATAATGGTTAGGTGGTGAATTTATGTACCCTTAATATATTAAATGCAATATTAAATAAATAATACACTTTATTATTTATGAGGTCATGCTCATGTAATAATAAATAATATTATTATTAATGTTGGAATTATTGGTCTAGGTTAGAATCATGACCTATGGTCAAAGATGACAACCCATGTGACCAAGTGGACAAAGTTAGACCCATGTAATCTGACTATTGGAAAGGGTCCCACTTCTCAAATGATTGTATTCCAATGGTCATATGGCTTTTCTTATATTATATAGATTTTACATTATACAATCTAGTGAGGATGTTTATGCATTCCAATCTATCCATCTTGGTTTGTGAAGAAATTTGGAGAAGTGAAAAGAGAAAGATTGTATTAGGTACATAAATTTTCTCATAATATTAATAATTTTTATGGGGTTTTTAACCTCATAGAGGTTTTCCAATGTATATCTTGTGTTAGTTTCATGTGTGTCTTTACTCTAAATCTCATATCTAGATCCATAGCTCGTATGCATTCATTCTATATGTTTTATCAACATTATGGCTACTAGTGATCCTATGCAGTAATATGATTATATCACCTACCTCATCTTTGAAATTAATCCTTGCCAATGTTTTATAAAATCTAGTGGATACAGCCCTATGGATCCTTATCAAGTATTTGTTCATTACTCTTTGATATCTTATGTTGTTATCTTGATAGAATTTCCTTGATAACTCAGTAGTTATATCTAAGTAACTCTCAAATTTAGGTATTAAGAACATGGAGTCTATGAAATTTGGGTTTATATTTAGAATCCTTTCCCTTTTATCATTCAACACCTCTCTTTTATCAACATCATAATGTTGTGCTATTGTAAGTACCAACTTAAGGCTTTGTGGTACTTAAGGCTTTGTATAGTCAGGGGGAAAGATGGTGCCAAGGGTAGTTTAGAGTCATAAATGCTCTGGATCTAGTCGCTATTAAATTTAGAATTTATTCTAGTTAAAAAATCACCTAGGTCAATATGATCTAGGTATATGTCTATAATCTTAGTTGTATTAGATTCTAGAATGAGAGTGACACTAGGTCCTTTAGATTTGAACTTCATCTCTTTCCAAGATGAAGTGATATAATCATATTACTGCATAAGATCATTGGTAGGCTTGATGCAAAGAGCTTCCCATACTATATGTATCAATGTGTATGTGTTATCCATGAGAACAAACATTACATCCAATGAGCACAACTCATCAATGACTCTATCCACAAGTAGTTGATGGAGGTCCAAAACATAGGGAATTTCTACATGACTTCTTATCTAGTTTATATATTGGCCAAAGGGAGAGATTTCAAAGGATTCAATATAATAATTAAATAGGTAAATAAAGTGTTTACCTATTACCCTGACCTCACTCTTGAGGCAAGTAAGTAACACTTTATAAGAGTAAATGATGCATTCATGTACTACATCATAGTTACATTTGACAATGAACTATAAAATAAGAGATTATTTAATGCTACCACTTTAGAGATCACCAATTAGGGTTCTTATTTCATCTAATTACAAATGTACTCATACATCAGAGCATCCAAATTTAATATTTGTCCTTACACCCTTTTAAGGTACGTGAGTGATAAATGAGCATTAATGGAGCTTATGAGGCAAATAGTTGAAAATCACACATTATTATCTAGCAAGCACAAATAAGGAATTCATTTCCCCATAATAATAGGTAGGTACACATTCCCTTCTCTAGACAAATTAAAGTGTGCAAAGGATGGAATGACACAAATAACATTGATAACCTTGGAGACAAGGCCATTCTATGATGTTTATGGCAACATCACTAGCACACTGGGAATCTCCACATATTCCCATGTCCCCTACTATGAAGACTACTAGGAGAACTTAGAAGATGAAGAGGTAAGATTGAGGGACTACTCTAGAAGTATCCTTGATCAGATCAAGGCCTTCAACATGGCATCGATCCCTAAGGACTTGGTTGATGATGAGTCCCATATAGATAAGGTCTACCATGAGAATAAAATCTATACTTTACCCCTTCCAATAATAAGGTGGTTTGTTCTAGAGTCTTTCTCTCTAATGGATATAACCACCCATGTAATCAATAGAAAACTTAGTTGGCTCATGAGTAAATGGGTTTAAGTGACCAAATATATAGTGAGCATTAGTGATAAGCTACTAAAACTCAAGGAGAAGGGGTACCACCATCAATATAAGGTTCTAGTAGTGGAACACTCCCAATTCAACAAGATAGGCTAGTGATCTCCCACAAGAGAAATAATAAATAAAAGGCCATGAAGGGACAATCAAGAATATAGGGAGTATTAATAGATCAACCCATAATCATTTCATCAAAAGATACAACTACAATTAAAGTAACAATAGTAGCTTCAACCCCCATCTTGATTATAATTACAACTCCCATCTTTATGATACTTCCCCCATATATTTATATCATTCCTATAGTTCCAACACCTACTCCTCCTATCTCCACTCCACCTGCACCTTAAATGAATCCACCCTCAATTCCCACTAGTTTACCTATGTCAATAAGTCCTTTGCCCATAGTTCAATCCACTCAATTGGACACTAAGGTCTCTCCTCAATTGGAATCTCAAATTTCCATTCCACTTCCCTCTTCCACAATCTCACTCCCCCTTCCATAATTCCCTCCTTATCATCTATAATTCCTTCCATTCCATTAATCACCAGCACTACATAGTAGTATATAGCCATGGATTTAGTCATTCTGACTACAATCCTTTTGGTCACCCCAACCCCTAGGATAACTACTACTTCATCTCCATATCCATTAATATTTCCTAATTTAACAACCCTTGGTGTCCTTACTAATTTTATTAACTCATTTAAGGTTTTAGACTCTACACTTCCATGGGTTCCTCAATTTCAACTCCATGTGTCTACTCCATTGATCTCACTTCCATCTCCCACACCCCTAATAAACATATTCATGTCCATTTCCCCCACCTTTTAAACTTCTATAGTAACCCCAAACCCTATAAATGAGATAGAGAAGGAGCAATATCTTGATAAAAATGTGGAACCTCAACCCATAGATGGGGAAGAGGTGGAAAATACATCTATCAAACAATCAAAAACAATATTAGTATAAGATATAACACTTATTACCATGCCCACTAGTACAACATATTCAGCTACAGATTTTCAAGTGATAGTGTTAGCACAACATGATGTTACTCCCAGTTGGTTAGCATAGATAGTGGGGAAGAAATACAAGTAGATGGTGTCCTTAAACACATTGGATTTTAGTCTCATTAATGCACACAAAAATTCCAAGACAACTCCCTAAACCAGTTTAATAATATTGTATGATTTAGTAGGGGAAAAGTATGTATATATTGTAGTCCCCCCACCACACAAATAGAAAGAAGATCTAGTGATGGGGGATTACCAGGTAT
Source organism: Torreya grandis (assembly GCA_037957365.1). NCBI lineage: Eukaryota > Viridiplantae > Streptophyta > Pinopsida > Cupressales > Taxaceae > Torreya > Torreya grandis. Next base: position 3,039,159 of record JARHVA010000242.1, on the reverse strand, counting down.
CAAAATTTCACCTTGGATGTCATATGAGAGAGGGATTGAAAAATGACATTAAATCTAGAATTAAATCTCTCTCTTTGAGAAAATGGATAGTGATAAGGTTACTAAGGATGAGCTTAAGATTAAGGTTGAACAATTAATGGTTGCACTTAAGAAATTCATTGAGCCCAATATTTAATGAACACAACCTATCACTTAGATAACATATCAAGAAACACTTGATGAAATGATATAAATTGGTAGCATGGGGAGGGAAACTAAATAATGGATAGAATAACTCATCTCCAAGGGAAAAAAAGTTATTGAATTAGTAATTTACCATTATACCACTCTAATAGAAAGAAGGGTCACCCTAAGAGAATAGATCAACAAGTATGAGGAAGAGATAGAAAGGCTAAAACTTTTATATCCAAAATTGATAGTTTTGGACTCAATTGATGTTGAAATCCTCTTTGCAAAAAAGATACTAAAAAATTATGGAGAATAGGATGAATTAAATAGAGTAGATCAATTTTAAATAAAGATACTCATAGATAATGCCCATAAGACTAAAGTTGCACATGACAAGGCCAATTATATGGTATATAACATAGAATATTTATATAATAAATTATCATGTCAAGAAATAGATCAGTAGAACCAGGTCCTCTTAGGAGAGGAAGTTCATAATAAATTCAAATTAGTCAAAAATAATTTATAAGAGATACAACTTTTATCTTGATCTCTATCTACCATTTCATCAAGTACCATAATACATTAGATCAAATTGGTAAAGAGAATCAAGCATACAGAGCCTTCAAGAGGGAAATCTTTGATAAATTTTCATAATGTGAGATAATCAACCTCTACTCTTTTAGTCTTGATGAAAATATAATCTTGGATATCTTCAAGGGTTTAGATGCATATATTGAGAAGATACAGGCCAAGAAGGATAAAGAGACAGTAGATGTTTTATTTGTAGATTAATTATTTCTATAAAAAGCATTCTTGTATATTGTAAAAATATTATAAATTTAAAAATTTTAAATTAAAACTATCATTTGATAGCTTTGTTTGAGAAAGACCATGTGTAATTTTCACTTTCCATTTTGACAGGTTAAAAGTCGTAAAAATCAAACTTGCAAATTACACATTTTCATTTTGATAATTTTAAGTTGCTTAAGTTAGAAAAGCACATATTGTAAAATGAAATTCCAATTTTGTCAAAGGTATGTGACATAAAATTTATAAAAGTCTCAATTGAAAATCACAAGTTAGGGTTTTGAAAAATAGTAACTTGAGTTATCTAGAAGTTATCTTTTGTTCTAAAATTGGAGTTTCAATTTAGCACCTCATTACATGAAGATGAAGTTTCATCTCAATTAGAGAAGAAGAAAGGAATTGCATGAAGTTTCCAACATGATTCCATTAGTTTGGATCGTGCCCAATTCTTGCATGATATTCTACAATAATTGTTCACTTCACCAAAGATGCCACCAACTAAAGATCACACCTCTATTCATGGAATTTATATATTTTTGCATGTTCTTCTACAAATAATGAATTTATTTGTTAAATTCATCTCTTTTATGAGATTTTTTGTATAAATATGGGAAATATGTCATATCCCATTTATATTTTTGTTGATATAGATATTATTCTACATTTTGAATAACTTGTCTAATTGATTTAACCTGGAGAATGATAATAAATTGAAGATTTATCTTTCTTTTCTATGTAATATTTGTATATGAAAGGTTATTTAAATGTTTGTTGATGTTTAAGTTCTTATTTTAGTCATAAATTTTCAATTTTGTTATTCTTTTACCCTATTTGGAAGATTTTTTGATTAAAAATAAATAATCTTGTCCCTTGTATGAAAAATACCAAATATTGCCTTTGATTTCACATTTTCATGAGTTTTTGCTCCTAAAAGTTTCAATATATTTATTTTTTTATTGTGTTTATTTATTCAAGCATTAAAATGAACTAAAAAATATTTAGTGCAATCACAAATTTTAGTTTTGCAATTTCATTCCCAAAACTCTTTTCCTAGTCAAACCCTAGTTTAGGAGCAAGATCATTAAGAAGCATAATGTATACATAGGTTGATAGTTTATAAATTGAAAAAAATTTAGTGAAATTAATTGAGCCTTCTCTAAAGGTTCAACTCAATTTTACAAGTTCTTATATCTTAGAGGTGATCCCATTGCATCATTATATTTTTACATAGCGAGCTATGACATCAAGAATAGGTACATAATCTATGTGATAACAATTATCATAGACACAATTCAACATCTAGGGTTATATAGATAAATTGAACTATAATGCATTTAAAATAAGAGAATATTTTATATCCATAGTATAATCTTTATACACATATACACATACCTAGTCATCAAACTAATTAAACTAATATTTTATAATATGCCTACCCTGATCAAGATAATCCACCTTTAACCACATAACCTCAACATAAATAGGAGAGTTGAAATAAATGAAGGATGAAATTCAAGCTATACAAATTGGAAAACAAATAAAGAAATTTAAACTGGATGAAATATGCTCTTATCCATTTAACATGGAGTATCTATAAATACCATTTATTATAAGTTATGATCCACTTAAATTTGAAAAATATAAAGGAAAAGGATACCCTAAATAGCATTTTAAATAATTCTTTATTACATGTCAGCTAGTGGCCTATAATGATATATACTTGATTCTATGTTTTCCAAGGAGTCTAGCTAGACAAGCCTTGGAATGGATATTGAAATTACCAAAGAATTATGTACGTGAATTTGATGATATTTAAGATAATTTTATACAACACTTTTCATACAATATCGAGCATGAGATTATTATTGTATATTTAGGCCAAGATAATTAGAATACTAGTGAAAGCTTCGTTTCACAATTCCAATGTTGGAGAGCACTAACAAGATGGTTTACTCACAATTTTTCAAAAAAATAGTTAGTTTTAATATTTAATAAGAGCCTATGTTACATATTGATTCCTCTATAGACCTAATAACCTATTTATTAGTTTATTTTATGGATATTTTTTGGTTAATTACTATTTTGGTTAAGGTGGATTTAATATACTAATTTATGTATAGATATATGTTATTTATGTACATGATCGTTAACTTGTTTAGTTAGATGTAATTGTGTGTTATGTACATGATGATCATGTTTATTTAGTTCATAACAATAGTATATTATGAATTTTATATTATTTTGGACTAAATAACTTTATAATTTTGAGGTAGATTAAATATAGATCCATCCCTCAAAATATGATGGAAGGAGGGCATTTATAGAGAGGGTGGCATATATGAAGGTGTTGGGGAATGATAGAATGGAATATAAGAACCTGCACACAGCATAATAGTATATTATGATTTTATATTCATTTTTTTATTTAATAGTTGATAGTTGCTTTCAATTGTGATCATGTATGTTATATGGTTATGTGTTGGTACATTTTAATATGTTTGGTTTGCATCCATACTATATTTTGGTTGTGTGTTTACATGAGAAAGATTAAATTCTTATGTGTTGTCTGATTTAGCTTACTTCATGTGATGATGTTACTAGAACATGTGTTTTGGATATTTGGTATGCTTTTTTGCTATCTTTTGATGTGTGTGAACATTTATAGTTTCACCAATGTTTTATTTTATAAATGCATTATTGTATGAGAGGGGACTTAATTATTTGAGTGTTAGTTTATTTCTAAGTAGACTAGTTAGTAAAGTGTGTTTAAAATTGAATCAGACACAATTAATTTGTTGCTAGTTAATTATTAAATTGAATACACAAACACACACACACACACACACACACACACACACACACACACACACACACACACACACACACACACACACACACACACACACACACACACACAAGACAAGGGTTAAATTAGATTAACATGGTCATTATGTTATTATTGATAGTATTTATAATGAAATTTTACATGATTGAAAGGCCAAATCATATTCAGAATGGTAATGAAATTCTTATTTCATGATTCAAATTGGAAAGGAATCAAACATTACAATTTAAAGCCAAAAATTGATCCATCAATTCACATTCCCAATGACTCTTATTATTACTAATAAAATTAAAATCTTATTGAATAAGACAAAATATAAGACACCAAATCTAGACACCTAGGCTTAATAATTAATATCTTTAATATTGTTACATTGGTGGCCTATGCAAGAAGTAGAAAAACCAAAAGGCTTTGGCCTTGATGAGGGCATTAGTGGATGCATATGTGTTTCATCATATATAGGGGTGTAATACACCATGGGAAGCATATAATAAACTAAAGGAACTTAATGATTCCCATTAAGAGTTGGAATTCATTTAGTTGCATTTGAAATTATTCAACCTAGAGTTAAAAGATGGTGATGTGATGAGATTGGCTTCAGAGATACGTGATATCAAACATGATGTTGAAATAACAAGTGTCAAAATTGACATATACATGAATAAATTAATAAAATCCCTTCTTACCAACTATTCAACCTATTTGGAGTCTCTATAAGTAAGCAATTAGTTGAAGACTCTCACAGTTGACCGACTAGTTGAAAATATAGCTGAAAGAGAAATAACATTTAGAAAGAAAAAAAGTATAGGTGAATGTATATTCTATGTCAAAAAAAATATTTCAAACCATATAAAAAGGCTACATCTTCCAAAAATTAAGGTAATAACAAGTTAAAGAATAAGTATAAGGGAAAAGGTGGCAAAAATGAAAATCATGGTGGTTAAAATCAAAAATAGAATGATAAACAAAACCTCTATTATGAATGGTGTGATAGAAAATGTAGCCATGAGACTCACGAATGTAGGACTCCATGGTATAAAATTTAAGCATAGCATAAAAATAAAGAGGAAAATTCAAAGAAATATTCAAAATATTCAAATTCAACCCAATTCACCATTGAATGTGTGTTTTCTAATACAAATGATGAAGCAAACAATCTCTCAATTAGTTCTTCATGGTTTGATGTTTAGGTTCTTGATAATGGTGCCACTTAGAATATGACTTTCCAAAAATACTTATCTGAGGAGTACATTGAATAAATTTGTGGCTCAATATACATCATAGATAGATCAAGTTTACAACCACATGGAAAAGGTACAATTTGACTCAAGTGTCCAAGGCTTCTAGACTAAAAACTTGAGAATGTTCTCTAACTCACTTAATTGAAAAAAAATTGTTGTCCCTAGTGATCATAAGGAAACAAGTCCATTCCAATATATTGGATAATGTTGATGTCATATTCAAGAGAAAAAGTGACAATGTAGTCATCTTGATTAAACATGAGGAAGGGAAAATACTCAAACTAAAGGGTGAGCCATCAAATTCAAGGAATTATGCTCATCTTGTGGAATATGGAATGTCTCCAAACATTTTGTTGCATGATTAATTTTGGCACCACTATAAAATTATTCATGTATTAAAAAATAATGATGTTGTTGGCATGATTATATTGCCTATAAAATTAGATGAGAAGTGTAAAGCCTACATCTTGGATAAACATACAAGAGAACCATTTCTGAAGTCATAGTGGAAACTAGATAGAAAATTGTAGCTTGTTCATTTAGACTTATGTTTTCTTTAAATCCTCTTCGATGGTGGTCATAAGTATTTCATGTTGTTCATTAATCACTACAACAAGATGACATGGATATAATTTTTTAAAAATAAATTAGAAGCCTTTGATACTTTCATAAAAATTCAAATAATGATTGAAAATGAATCAAAAACCTACATCAAGACAATTAGGATAGATCATGGTGGTGAATTCACATCAAATAATTTTGAATCCTATCTTGAGTAAAATGGGATCAAACACCATCTCATAGTTCCTCACACTCCATAATAAAATGGATTAGTTGAAATAATGAATAGAACTATGATAAATATGGTTCATGCAATGTTATATTTCAAAGGCGTAAATCTACACTTTTGGGTAGAAGAAGCTAAAATATAGTACACCTTTACAACAAATCACCATCAATGGCTCTTGAATTAAATAATATATATGATATGTGGTGTGTTCACCTCCCTTTAGTGCAACATCTTTGGGATTTTAGATCCACTTATTATGTACTAACTCCAAAGGAGAGGAGAAACAAATTGGACCACAAAAGTTGAAAATGCATCCATTTGGGATATTCTAATTCCTCCAAGGCATTTAGGATATATGATGATAAAGAGAATAAATTTACTATCACAAGAGAAGTTATCTTTTGTGATAATTTAAAATAAAAATATCATATTGATCGGCCATTGAGCTAACTAGATAAATATGCAAAGTTTGATGTCTACAAGGAGAGTGATATTTAAGTTCCAAATAATGAGTGGGGGACACAAATTTAGGAATATATTGATTTTCTATTGTCTCCTAAACATGAGCTTTATTATCCTCCTGAAGAAGAGATTAAAAATTCATTAGATATTGATATGGGCTAGAAGAATAGAGGGTAGATAGTGAAGGAAATTTAGAGGATGAACCCCAAACACCTAAAACATATAAAAATATGCCTAAGTGGGCCACTCAAACACTGAAAGATGTTAGGCTTGATGAAGTTGGGAAAATAGGAACTCAAAGAGCACATGTAACTCATCTCAACCATAAAATTCTATTGATGAAATTTAGAACATGATTGGAAAACTCACATTAGATGATTCTCAAGAGGAACTCAATGTTGTGTTTGATTTAGAACCAAAAACTTTAACACAAGCCCAAAATATTGAATCTTGGAGAAAATCAATGAAATATGAGTATAATTCACTGGTGAAAAATGGGACTTGGAATCTTGTTGATTTACTATATGGTTACAAATTGATTGGTTGTAAGTGGGTCTATCATAATAAATACAAGGAAAATGGCTCAATTGATAATAATAAAGTAAGTCTTGTCAAAAAGGGGTATGATCAAAATGAAGTAATTGACTAATATGAAACCTTTGCACGTATAATAAAATTGACTACCATTTGGACCATGTTGGCTCTGATAGCTCATAACATATGGAATGTTCACCAAATGGATGTCAAAATTGTATTTTTGAATGGAGACCTCAAGGAAACTATGTACATGACACAACCTAATGGTTTTGTAGTAAAGGGACAAGAGCACAAGGTGTGAAAACTAGCAAAATCACTGTATAGTTTGAAATAATCCCTTGAGCATGGTTTGAAAAACTAGTTGAGTACCTCATAAACATGAACATAAAACATTTTGAGTTTGAATATGCAACTTTTTTCATCAAAATAGTTCAAAAAAAACTTATATTTGTGGTGGTGTATGTTGATGATTTTCACATCATATGGAACAATAAATGGTATAATGCAAAATTCAAATTAGAGTTGATGAAAATATTTGAAATGATTAATTTAGGTTAGCTTAATTACTATTTGGGTATTGAAGTAATTCAAAAACCAAAGTATTGCTTCATCACTCAGAATAGATATGTTGGTGAAGTTTTAAGCAAGTTCAGAATGGAATATTATAAGCCTATCATCACACCCATGGAATAAAATCTCAAATTGACATCTAAAGATTCAATAGATTTGGTTGATGCCAATAAATACAAACAACTCATTAGAAGTCTGAATTATATGACTACCACTTAACCAGATATATCATATGTAGTTGGTGTCCTCTCAAGATTCATGTGACCCAAGGAAAGTCATTGGTAGAAACAAAAAGGGTCCTCAAATATCTCAAAGGCACACAACATTTCAGGCTCAAATACTCTAGGATAGGAGACTTCAAACTGGTTGGGTATTCAGATTCTAACTATGCTAGTGATCATGAAGATGGAAAGTCCACCTTGAGTTTTCTAATGAATTTGGGAATAATAGTGGTCAGTTAGAAATCTAAAAAGAAATCAGTGATGACAATTTCTTTAGTAAAATTAGAATATATGGCCACTTCAGAGGCAACTAGAGATATATGTTGACTCAAAAGGATTCTTTTGTATTTGTAGGAGAAATAAGTTTCATCAACACCTCTCATATTTGACAACACTTTTTCAATCTAGATGGAAAAGAATATAGTCTTTCATGACTGAACTAAGCACATCAATACCAAATTTCATTTGATTCAACACTATGTGAAAGATGAAATTGTCAAGTTACAACATTGTTCAAGAGTAGAGAAACCAATAGACATCCTAACAAAGGTGCTTATATGAGAAAAAAATGAAATTTTTTTAGGAATGATTGGTTTGATAAAGAACCCTACATATTAAGGTGGGGATACAACAATATTATAGATATTAGTTATTAATTTTATGTGTCTAGCTTAGGTGTCTTGCATTTTATCTTATTCAATAAGCTTTCCATTCTTATAGGAATAGGAAGAGTCATTGGGAATGTGAATTGATGGGTCATTTTTTGGCTTTAAATTGTAGTGTTTGCTTCCTTTCTAATTTGAATCATGAAATAAGGATTTCATTGCCATTCAAAATATGATCTAGCCTGTCAATGATTTTGTATTAAGTCAATGGTAAATTATTTTAATGGCCAAGTTGCAAGTCAATATTATTTTAGAGTTTCATTGTTTAATGATTATTGGTGAAAGTCATTGTGTTAGTCAATGTTATAGTGGTTATTATGTGGAATTTGATGTTTTTTTTAAAATTTTAATACTAAATAAAAGGATTATTATATTGTAATTATATGGAAAGTTCAAGATTAGGGTTTGTTTTGTGGGAGTTAACTTGATTTATCAGGTCATTATGCAAAGCATATACTTCATTTTGGTTTTTTATGGTGAAAACATTGAGTTATACTAAATTCTACCAATTATTTTGGGTTGCATGGAGTTTTGGAAAAGATAGGGAGTGTTTAGTTAGCAGGAAAATTGAATGCAAGGGAATAAGATGTAAGGAGATGCCTATTAGGGGGAATAGATGGAGGAGAAAAAAGGTTTCGAGTAAATTTGGAGGAAATATTTTTAATCACCATTACTATGATGTTCACTACTGGGTCAGTATTATTAATTAAACTCATATTGGTTTAGTATGAGTTAAATGAAAATTTTATGGGTTAAGGGTTTTTATTTTATTGGTTTCAAGTTTAGAAAACTAGGGTTATGTGCCTAGTACTTCAGATGGCTTATCCATCCACAAAACCATGCATGTAACTTAATAACCCTAGTTATATGTCTATGAACTATAAATTATGTTGTCATAAATTACTAGTTTAGTTTCAATGTGTAAAATTTAGGTATTGTGAACAAAAACTAGCAAATTAGGGAAATTTTGAATTCACTATGTAAATAATTTCAAATTGAGGTTTTATGGAAGAATACCCTACCCTGGACATAAAGATAAATTCATAAAAATTTAAGATTTATCAAATTGAATTTATACAAAAATTGGGTTTGGGTTTAAGCTCAAATAATAATCTTTCCCTCTTTATATATACAATCATTTGGCTTGTTTTAGTATTGAAATGGGTAACTTTCGTATTGAAATCAACACATGATTTTATAAATTTTAACCCACATAGGGCAAGATTGTGTACATAGGGTTATAATGAACAAATCTAGGTAGATATAGCACAAGATCATTTTGATTATTTTATGAAACCTATATAAAGGAATAACTAGAAACATGTAAATATACCTAGGTATATACATATATTCTATGGACATTGGGTAAAATATTCAAGGACCTGTAAATATGCATACACATGTGCACACATGTGTGCCTGTACATGCGCACACACACACACACACACACACACACACACACACACACACACACACACACACACACACACACACACACACACACACACACACACACACACATTCCCAAACCATGTTTAGGTTATAGTTTTATATTTACATATATAATTATGATTATATTATGTAGAATCAAAATGGAATTTGTATGTTAAATGGTTATTATTTTTGGAAATATTTATGAGTTTTATTATGTATAATTATGATGAAGAATAGAGTTCATTGTAAATACTAAAAGGTTGAGTTTTAGATTATGAATATATTTATATATGATACTCATAAGTCTTTAACATAATATTATATTCAACTATATTAATATATAGTTGTGTTTATATAGACTATTAGTATTTGAAATATATATTTTATATATGAAAATCTATATATATAGATAAGTCTAATTTTGTACATGATTGTGTGATTTTGTTTATTAAAGAAGTGGTTTGTTGGGTTTATTAATAGAGATTATAGTCGAAACACTTCAGATAATCTATGTTTATAACTTAAAAAGGGATTTAATGCAATGTTAGTGTTTGTATATTGCCTCTAAAACAATACACAATACTCTTTATTATGGAAAAAACTCTTATCTATTTTGAGTATACCATATACAAGTATTTTTATACTGGTCATTGATTACATATGTTATAAGATTTATATAAGTGATGGAATGTGTAAATAAACATATGGTATAATTTTTATTTGTTGATTAATACAAATATAATATGTGTAAACCATATATAGATATATACATTTTATTTAATGCTTATAAACATTACATGTTAAAACAAAGGAATTTGAGTGTGTTCATTATCCAGGCTAAATGTAAATGTGTGTTTATTGGTTTGAAAGATTGTCTAAATATGTGTTATTTAAGATTAAATACAAACCATATGATGTTATTAGTGTTTGGATAAATTATTGTTGTATTTTTGGTATATGCAAATAAAGTAATGAGATGGTAAATGTTATTATATGGATGAATAACATAAAATTAGAGTTACATGTTAATATTTGGTAACTTGATGTCTTGATATATGTCATACTCAGATGGATTGATATTATTGATGATTTTATTGATATCTATTTATTATGATATAATAAATTAGATGTTTTGGATTTAATACATTGCATTTGATATACCAAATCAATGTATTTGATATTTCCTTGTTTAACACATATTATATCTCATAGTATGGAACATTCATTATGAATATATTGGTTTTATTATTATTAAATATATAAAATTAATCTAGTATTAATGAACCTATATAAGAAAGTGAGATGGAATTCACTTAAATAGTGTCACTAATATTAAGAGATGATTTAATCTGATTGAGTGGTGTGTATGTAATTGACAGATCCTAGATATCAATAACTATATGAAAGCTTTGGCCAAAGTAATGTTTATGGTTAAACATTGTCATTTCATCTATTTGAATTAGTTTACATATTTAATATGATATCATATTAGTATAGATTTATTTATGTTATACTACATGTAATAATTATCATACAACATAGAGGTTCTAGTTGTTACTCTTGATTCCTGCACCATCATTATCTACCCATCTGTGAAGGGAGGGCCATTCCCTAAATGGGATATTTTATGTGAGATTGATGGTTTATGGTTGGTTTGGAAAAGCACTTGAATGATTATCTCCCTCCCCTCATCAATACTTCACTAGTGACTACACTCATCATTATTTATGGTTGATACGAGTTCATTGAGGCTCGCTTACTCCATGCAATATTGTATCACTGTACATTATTATTAAGACATGCATTATGATAAAAATGTATTATGTATTCATATGTACTATTATAATAATTATCTATAATATTATATCAGCTATAGCTAAATTTATAATTATACTTTCATGAAATAAATGCAGTATTCATTGTATTATTTAGCTTTATACTTGATTTTGATATTTTGATCATTAGCTAATTAAATTAGTTCTAGACCATATCTTTGATTATCTTAAAAACTAATGTATTTATATAAAGATCACTTTATTGTTAGATTCATCATGATGGAATATATATTTATTGAATTTGTGTAAATGTTTAAAAAAAATACAAATTTACCTTATTATAGTAAAACCTACTGGAGTTGTTACATTATGGTATCAGAGCTGAGGCTCAAACTCTAGGACTTAATGAGTCCACTAATGTAAAAATATTATCCTATTAACTGGTAAGAAGAATGGTGCACATTAGAACTAGAGGTGAGGGTACTTCAAACACAAAACTTATAGTGGATCCAAATAAATTTATCATTAAGCTACAAAGTTGGATTAGATCCTTGCAACCATGCATAAAAATAGGAGTTGAATCATGGATCTAGAGTAGGAAGTACATGGACATATTCAAGATAATGTTTAGGAAGAACCTAAAGAGCATATTGTTGATCGTGAAAATACTCAAGAGTAGAGGCATGTGTAATTTCCACAAGATGTAAGAGTTTAAGTAGTTGTAGAGTGGCATAGGATATGAAAAAAGTGAATCCACCCAATTTTTATGGAACTATTTTGGGAGATAGATCTGAAGTATGGCGAATAGAGCTGGAAAAATATTTTGAGATTTAAAATTACTTTGAAGTCACCAAAGTAGTTTGGGGATCATATCATCTTGCTAGAGAAGCAACAACTTGGTGGGAAAATAAGAAGTTAGAGATGAATCTCAACTCTAACATCACCAATTAGGAATAGTTCATGACATTGTTTAGGTCATGGTGGCTTCCTTAGTTGTATTTTGATCATAATTTAATAGATTTTCAAAACCTTAATCAAGGAAACCTATCTATGAATGAATAATAGGAGAAATTCACCAAGCTCATAAAGTATGTTCCTTAGTATCAGGTGGATGAGAAGTTTCCAATTAGGAAGTTCATTATGGGATTAAAATCCCAAATTGGTTATGAGGTGGATATGCATAGGCCATATACCATGGACTAGGTCTTTGAAAAAGTAGTCAAATAGGAATAAAATATGAAATCTCTTACTCAAGTCAGAGATAAGTTCAAGAAATTTTTTGGAGGTCCTAAAATATATTTAAAAAATAAGAACTAGAAGAGGAATGGAGACTCTAAGAACTAGTTTAAGATCTAGAGTGCCAAGTTCAATAGTAGCTTAGGAAATAAGAAACTTGGAAATGGTTTCAAGGGGAACCAATAGTTTGATATAAGAGAACCACCTAGAGTTTCTTCATTTATGGAGGTGACCATTATGGTAGAGAATTCACTCAAGGTAAATCAAATGGAAAGAATAAGGGTTATAATTTTCAATAGGTAAACAAAGGATTCATGTAGCTATTAACAATCACCAAGCTGAGTTATAAGCTTCTCCCATTAAACTGACATGTATTATTTTAATCATCCATTATATTTTAATTGATACTATGGATACTAAATGTTTTATCTTAGAATGCTTAATAAGTTGTCTATAAAAGTTGGGATTAATAGTCAATATAGTATGGGAATGATTCAAAGGTTAAGGTTGACAAGTGTCTAGTTGAAGATAATACCACATTACCTAATTTCACTAGAATAGTAGATTTGTATGTTGTACCAATAGGGTCATATGATGTGATCCTAGGAGTTAATTGGCTTGTAAAGCATAAATTTAAGGTTGATTTTTATCTCAATAAGGTTGAGTGTCAAGATTATTTTTAAAATTAGACACAACTTCATGGTGAGAAAAGAGAGTTGAAGCTTAAGTGAACTTCTACAATTTATCTCAAGAAGGCTTAGAGAAAAGGATGTCAATCATTTATTGTTATAATACATGAGATGGAAAAATCTAAGGAATCATCCATAGAGGATTATCCATTTTTTAGGAACTTTTAGGATGTGTTTATTAAGGAATTACTAGGATTAACACCCAAATGCGAGTTTGATTTCTCAATTGACATCATACTTAGATCTGGATTGCAATCCAAGGCACCATATAAGATGAAAACTAATGAACTGGTTGAGTTTAAGTCTCAAATTTAGGAGTTGTTATTAAAAAGGTTGATTTGACCAAGTGTGTCACCATGGGGTACATGAGTGTTTTTTGTCAATAAGGATAATACTCTTTGTCTGTGTATTGATTATATGATGTTGAATAAGGTGATAATCAAAAATAGATATTTTTTACCTTGCATTGATGATATATTTGATTAGATATAAGGGAAACATTATTCTCCAATATTTATCTTCAAGTAAGGTATCATCAGTTGAGAATCCAAGAAGAGGACATTCCTAAAACAATGTTAAAAACTCAGTATGGGCACTACAAGTTCATAGTGTTTCTGTTTAGGTTAAAAAATGATCCATCAACATTTATGAATATCATGAACAATGTGTTTAAGGATTATCTAGACCACTTTATGTTTGTTTTTTTGGATGACTTT
>JARHVA010000242.1:2962500-3017500 GCA_037957365.1 Torreya grandis | reverse complement strand
ATAAAACCTACAACCATAATAAAAATATTATTATAAATGGGGTTCTTTAATGATGCCATGTTTAAATGATGCAAACACTAGTTGTATATTTACCTTCACCCACTCAACATCCACCTCTTCCATAAATTTAGCAAATACCTTCACAAAACCAACTAACATAGAATCAAAACCAATTATAAGCCCCTCATCTAAAGATAAAACCACTCATTTCCAAATAATTTGTTAAGCTTGGTGAGCCTATTGAATTTGTGTTCTAACATTGGTTCAAGTAAAAATTATCAATTGGGCAATACCAAAGTCATTTCTTGAATTAATTCCTTTTCTTGATTGGTATAAAGAACATGAATTTTGTGAGTACCATCATTCAAAGGACATTCCATAAGATGGTGTATCCAACTTAGGCATTTGACTGAGAATATACTAGAAAAGAAAGAGATAAAAAGAGATTCCCATGCTCCTAAGACCAATCGTAGCTTAAGTATATACCAAAATATATATCCACATTATAAAAATAACAATAATTAGTATCCATACCAAAAAAAAACATAAAAAACATATAACTCCACCACAAAATTAATAACAATAATGTTAGTCATAATAATAACATAATAGTTGGAACCAAGGGAAAAATGACCAAATTAGCCAAGGAGGTCATCATGTCATTACATGCATATAAAAATGTTGTATGACATGTTTTAGGTAATCATGTTACCACTATCACCATAAATCCTTGGCCAATTACTAAGAGACCTATACCTTTGCCCAATAATGTTTATCAGGGGAGTAATACCTATCAAAATACTTATAATGATGATTATTTTATGGATTGTGTTGATAACTAGGATCAATACTATCCTATAATTATCATTCTAGGCCTAATTTCCTACTCAACTAATTATTAAAGTGAATTAATATATTGATATTGTGTAATCATGACTTGATGAGTTAGGGTCACTATCAAATGACCACATGTAGATACTATAAGTGAGCCTATTCAAATTTCCATGCTTATAGAAATAAACCAACTGAAAAAAATGTGGGTAAGACCTATGATATTATGGAATAATTGAATAATACACTTATACACATATCCATCATGGATTTTTTTCATGCACCTACTATCCACAAAGATAGCCTAAATAATAATCCATCTTACTAGATGATATCACTCTAGAGAAATTCCAAGCCATGGTAGGATACTGGGCCCTTGGCCAACATCTCACCTTTGACCAATGTGACATGTCTTCTCTGGTCCCTCTACATAATAACCTATTATACATTGATGTTAGTATAATGAACCATATATTTAAACATGTCTTTTTATATAATGGTTTGGGTCTCAACATTATGTCTCTGAAGGTGGTTAAACATCTTGGATATATAACAATTAACTTGTAGCTAGATACCATCAATATAAAGGCATATGATAACAAAGAACATGAATCTAAAGGTATTATTAGCTTGCTAATGATCATTGGGCCATTGACCCATTAAGCTCTATACCATGTATTGGACTTGTAACTATCTTATAATATTTCATTGTGCCAACCATAGATCTATGAAATCAGGGATATATGTTCTAAATTACATTAGTGTATAAAATTTCCACCTTCAATAATGGAATTGATTATACCAGCTAATCTTTAGCCATATTAGTATTGTAAATTCCTTGAGGTCAAGTATAAAATCTATAAATACCAATTTAGCATGAATCTTATGCCTAAATCAGATATAACAAGAGATGAAAAGGGAAAAACCATTGAATCAAGCCCATAATCCAATTACATTGACCCATACAACTTAGACTCTACCTCATCCATGCCTCCACCAAACATTTCTAACCACTTTTATAGCACTGACAAAGGTATCAAAGAATATAATACCCATAATGCATTCCATATTGCCAAATTGCCAAAAAATCCAAAAGCTAATGGCACACTTAAGACCAAAACTACTCATATATAGTGGCAAACTAAAGGAAAATCTTAGCTAAACAATCCCATTATTTTCAAACTAGATTTTGGCCTAGAAAATGACCCCTTAGTAGAAGATAATTCATGCCTCTACACTAATGAGTTAGTTAATTGTTATCAAAGTGTAAAGTATCCCCTCCCTAATCAGATCATAGATCACCCATCTTATGAAGGCAAAGACCTAGGGATACATCAACAAGGCATGATTGAATTAATATTAATGACCAAGTACAATGGATACCATGATATTATATTTAAACCAACTGAGGGTGACCTCGCATACCTTATTCATGTTCTAACACCAACTATTAGTGATGATGATGTTGATAGTGACACAGAGTTTGATTATGGCATCTACGATGACCTTGCCACTATAAAAATTTTTAACCCCCATGCCATTTTCATCATTAAACCTATTTATCAACCTTCACATTTAACCCTTTACCATCCACATTTTATAGAATGAGACCAATAAGAGTCAACAATCCCATTATATGAGTTTGAAAATGATGATACCATATAGAGCTTTCTAGGATTGAGGAGTCACATTTTCCTTGGAGACCATATGTAGGGATTTTCTATTATATTGGATCTTGCTACCTATTTTGAAGAGTGGGTGAACTTACCTAGCCAAAAAATAAGAAACTAAAACATTGAGGTTTGATAGTGGAAACCTCTTCAGGGTAATTTTTTACTAGGTAAAAAGTAAAGAGAAAGGCAAGTATCTTGGTAAAATCTAGTTTTTGACACCATTAGACAGGGATGTTCACCCTTATTCCTATGAAGCACAAGAAACCTATAGTTCAAAGCCTATTTTTT
This sequence comes from Torreya grandis, assembly GCA_037957365.1. Classification (NCBI taxonomy): domain Eukaryota; kingdom Viridiplantae; phylum Streptophyta; class Pinopsida; order Cupressales; family Taxaceae; genus Torreya; species Torreya grandis. The sequence continues at coordinate 3,014,708 of JARHVA010000242.1, read as the reverse complement.
ATTCATATATTAGTACTGAAGAGCATTAATATTTTACACAAATTTTTCAAGAGTTCCTTGAGGTATATATTTCATGGTCAATTCCATAATTAGAGATTCTTATGCATCTTAATTAAGAGAATTAGATGAGCCAGTCCATTTAGAGGAATTTTCCATTTTCAATAAGTTTAAATCCTTGCCAATTATTCTAGATTATGGTTATACACTTCTCATGGAGGACACTTTATAGGTGAACATTGGGACTCTAGAGGACCCTAAGTGGATTAAATTAGTTGTGTCCCTCATTAAGGAATAACATGAAGTTTTTACATCCATTTTGAGGGAATTTATTGACATATTTGCATGGAACTATTCAAACATGCTAGGTTTGGACCCCACCTTGGTTGTACACCATATCATTGCACATCTTGATGGCAATACCTTTAAATAGAATTTGTGTAAGATGCATCCTTATATAGTTATGCTAGTAAAGAAAGAGTTGTAGAAAATCTTAGATGAAAAATGCATCAAACCAATTAGCTATTTAGATTGGATTTAAAATATTGTGGAAGTGAGTAAAAAACTAAAAGGTATTAAAATCTAACCTAATTTTTGAGATATCAACAAATACTACCTGAAAGATGACTTTACTTTACCTAATATCAACATAATAGTCGACTCAATGACCAAATATGAAATGATCTCTCTAATGGATGGATTTTTAGATTACAATCAGATTAGAATAACACTATAATACCATCACAAGACAATGTTAACCACTCTATGGAGAAAATTTTATTATTGGGTGATGCTATTTGGACTTAAGAATGTTATGACCACTTACCAAAGAGCCATGATAGTAATTTTCCATGACATGATGCACAACATTGTTGAGGACTATGTTGATGATATCTTGGGTAATTTAAAGACTTGTGCCAATCACCCAACCATAATATGAAGAATATTTGAGAGACTTTATGAGTACAATGTTAGGCTTAATCCAAATAAATGTGTATTTGGTGTTAATTATAGAAAACTATTAGGATTCATTATCCTTCATAAGGGAATTGAAGTCAATGTAACCATAGTTTGTGCAATTGTAGAAATGCCACCACTATGTACCTTGAAGTAACTCCATAGTTTTTAGGAGAAATTTCAATCTATCAGATACTTCATCTCACAATTAATCAATAAATGTCATTTATTTACTCACTTTTTGAACAAAGGTGTTACATTCTCCTAGAATGAAGAATGTAAAAAATGTTCAATCAAGTTAATGAATATCTAAAAACTCACCTATTTTATTGCCACCAATGCCAAATAAGACATTTTTTCTCTACCTATAAATCACTAATATTGACTTAGGGTCACTTTTGACACAACATGATAAAAAAATAAAAGAACATGTCATGTATTAACTGATTAGAACATTGATTGCATATGAGTATAAATATACACTAATTAAAAAATCCTTTTTAGCAATGGTTTTCTTAGCATAAAATTTGTATCATTATATCTTAAACAATAATACCATTGTTATTTTCAAAGTAGATCCACTCAAGTATCTACTTTACAAACCAGCTCTATAGGGTCGTATGAAAAAATGGATCATGTTGTTGAGCAAGTTTGAAATTGAATATGCCTATCAAAAGGCCATTAAAGGACAAGTACTCACAAATCAACTTGTAGAATCTCTTCTTCAAGATACTCAACCTATTACATTTGGATTCCTAGATGAGGCCATTATGACCACTAAATAAATAGTACCTACTAAGCTCAAATAATAGAATATGCAATTTTATGGATCATTCATAATGCATGGATTAGGGATCTAAATATTATTTTTTATGACACAATGGGATCTCATTCCCCAGTTATTTTGTATTGGATTTACCTATACCAATAACATGGTCGAGTATGAAGCACTCATTGCAAGGCCTCATGAAGAAGTATAGTGGAATATTCAACCTTTACTTATGTATGGTAATTGTCAGTTAATAATCAATCAATTTATATACTAGTACTAGATGATGGATGAGAAGTTGGTACCCTATAAAGATATGGTCGATACACTCAATTATCATATTTCCAACATCTAGTTTGAAAGAATACCTCAAGATAATAACCAAATAGATAATGCTAAGGCCACTATTAGATCTATGATCTAGATTATATATAAAGTGAGGGATTATCAATTTTTCATTAAACATTTCTCAGCACCAACACATGAAAAATCAACCATAGATATTTTTTATGACATTACTGGTCCCATATCTCCTTAACACTCAAACATAAATGCCTATATTCAAGACCATATGCCTCCAATCACATCTTGATTTCTATCTAAGCTAAATAACCTATTTGATCCACGGATTATTATGGGTGATTAGTTGATTAATTAATATTTGATTAAGATTTATGTCATATGTTGATTATGGAACAATTATGTGATGTTTAATTTATATGATTAGTTTTTTATGAGTTAAAAGTACTTGTATATTCTATACATTATGATCATATTTGACTATATAAAATTATTTTATGGATATAATGATGTTTCAAGATAACTACCTTCATTGTTGTGAGGTGGATGCAAGATAAATTCATCCCTTAGAGTTTGATGGAGGGAGATAATCATTGGAGAGGGTGGTTTAGATGGAGATATTGGGAGATGATAGATAATAAACCCAAAAACCCATGCACACACCACATAGTATTTCATGTTGTGTGATTAAGTTGTTTGATATATAGTTGTAGTATGCTTTATTTTTCATTTCAATGATTGTTATGATATTTTGTTTTCTTAGATCATTTTTTATGATTACATGATTTCACTAATCTATTTTATTTTGATAATCATGTTTATTTGATCGAATTATTTCACAATTTTTTTGGTTGTATGTAGCTTATCTTGTATGATGTAATTGCTTGGTTGAATACGTGGATCCATATATGTTTTTACTTACCTTACCACATTATTGGGAATGGTTGTGTAGTATATAAATTTGATGTTATAATAAGTATAGATGGATTCCATTATTTTTATTTGATCTGTAATGTTAAAGTAATAATAATTAAAGATTATTATTATAATATATGTATATCCTAATGCCAAAAATATATCGATAGCATTGTTTTAAAATGTCTTTGTATTTGATTAAATGTTGATAAAAATGGTTTTATATTCATGATACATTAGAAATGTATTATATTGTTAAATGATTTAGGGAAATCATTGTGTTGTATAGTGTTTGTTTGTTGATAACATGGTAAATATTAACTACAATCTTTTTAAATACATATTCATATTAATTGTGTTATATAGTGGATATGTTAAATGACTAGTTGATAGTCATTGCATGGAAATATAATGATTATTTTTTAGTCAATATCTGACTTGCATTGAATAACATGAGGATTATGACTTATTGTTTATTTTGTTTGGCTGGTCAATTTTGGGAAGTCGATGATGGAATAGAGTTAAGTCAATGTCATGAAAATATTATATATATTATAAAATGATTATGTTAGAAGTCTCAATATTATTAGGGTTTCTAATCACCTATTGACTTTGGGTTAACCATCATTCCACAAAAATCATGATTGAGTTTTTTATGGCTTACATGGTGGTAGACTATAATATAAGGGAGTTTTGTTGAGCTATTTTTGCATGCATGTTATCAGTTAGTTTTTTCTATCAAGAATGGAGGAAAAAGTTGAGGAGATTAATTTTATGGAAGGAAATAAAAGAAAAAAGGAAGGTTGTGAGGAATGGGACATGCATATGGGAAATAACAAACAGAAAGAGAAAGATAAATAAGATTTTAAACTAAGAAGGATTTGGATTTATTAGAAGAATATATGAATAATATAGGTTGATTTTGTACTTAAATTCATGTATGTTAATGTTGAATGGATTTGTGAAAAAAATTAATTAAGTATTAGGTTTTTTCATTTGTTAGAAAGGAATTAGATAAAAAATAAGGGGTTATATGAATGGCCCTGTGAAAGGCTCGACCTCCATATAACCCTATATCTAACCCCATAATCTCAATCATAATGGTCAGTTCTTAGTGATCACCAATGCATATAGGGATGGACTTAGAGGAGTTATTATGTAGGATGGCTTAGTGGTACCATATGAGTCTATGAAACTAAAGCCATATGAGGTGAATTATGCACCTCATGACCTAGAACTTGTGGTAATTATGTATGATTTTCAAGTTTGGAGGCATTATCTATTGGGAAACCATTGAGTTCAAGACTAATAACTTGGGACCCAAGTATATCTTCACCTAACTAAAATTGAATTATTTTCAAAGATGATGGTTGGAGTTCTTGTATGATTATTATTTTTATAAAAATTATATTAAAGGAAAGGAGAATATAGTAGTTGATGCTCTAAGCCATATGAGGTACATAAATTTCATAAATACTATTAGGATTATTTTTTGAGATTAATTAATCAAATTATCACTAGGAGATGAATTATATGATTAGGTCAGAAAAGAATTGTTTGATACTTCTTAGAATCCTATGTATAAAGGATTCAAAATATAGAGTGATAGTATTTTGTGGTACAGAGTAGGATGTATGTGATTGATAGAGAGAATATGAAAAAAATAGTGCTAAAGGAATTTAAAAATTCCTCATACTCAAGACAACTAGGATTAACCAAGCTCATGGCTAAGATTATACCACTCTATTTCTAGAAAGGAATTAAGAGAGATACAATAGATTTTGTGTCTCTTTGTCTAGAATGTCAACATGTGAAATCTAAATATGTATATCTAGATGAATATATATATCCACATAATATACTAGAATGGAAGTCGTAAGTGATTATTAAGGACTTCATCCAAGGGTTACCATGATAATGAAAACAACATGACACGATCTTGATTATAGTTGATAAACTAACCAAGGTAGCCCACTTCATACCAAGAAACTTGATAGATGATGCACCTATTATTGAAAAGAGATTTATAAAATAAGTGTATAAATTGAATAGTTTTATAGAGATTATTATTTTAGATTAAGATCCAAGGATGACTTCTAGATTGTTGTGGACTCTGACTTCAACTCTAGGTATGTAATTAAATTTCAGCATAGCTTATCACCTATAAAATGATTGATAGATAGAGTGAGTTAACTATGTTTTAGAAAATATACTTCATATGTATTGCATGGATAAATAATATAAGTGGGAGGAGTACCTTCCATTGGCTGATTTTGATTATAATAACTTATACCAATCAACATTGAAGGTGGATCCATTTGAGGTATTACATAGAAAGAGGTGTAGAACACCAATTAATTGGGATAGGTTAGAAGATAGGGTAGTATTTGTACTTGAGATTATTTCAAAAATGGAAGATCAAGTGAGGAAAATAAATAAAAAGTTGGTTGAGACTAATGATAAATAAAAAAGTAATGCTAATCTGAAGAGAATATCTACGTAGTTTTCTATAAGTGATAACGTATTTATGCAAGTTAAGCCTAAAAAAATCTTGAATAAATTTAGGAAATTGATGGAAATTTCTTTAAGATATGTGGGACCCTTCAAGATTTTAGAAGTGGTAAATCTTATAGTGTATAGGCTTGCATTGCCACCATCTCTAGATATTTTACATAATGTCTTCCATATGTCTTATCTTAAAAAGTATGTTATTGACCCTTCACATATGTTGGATTGGAATGCTTTGTAGGTTATAGACCTTGGGGTGGTCATGGTAGAACCAATCAGAATAATTGGCACTCATAAACATAGTTTACATAATAGATAAGTGTCATAGTGTAAGGTCTAGTGGGACCACTATTTTAAAGATAGTGCTACTTGGGAGGACTACAGTGAGTTTTACAAGCTATTTCCACATTCATTTGCTTTATTTATTGCTGTATATTATATTATTTTATATTGAATAATGTTTTAAATTCATAATTTGTGTTTGAAATGATGTCATCGGGATGATGACTAGCTTTAGGGGGAAAGGATGTCACATCTCAGTTTATCTCTAAGCTGAATAACCTATTTGATATGTGAATTATTATGAGTGATTAATTGATTAACTAATATTTTATTAAGTTTTATGTCATATGTTGATTATGAGATAGTTATGTGATGCTTAATTTATATGATTAGTTTGCTATGATTTATCACTACTTTTATATTCTGTACATTATGATCATGTTTGATTATATATCATTATTTTATGGATATAATGATATTTCAAAATAACTACCTTTATTATTGTGAGGTGAATGTAGGATAGATTCATCCCTCAGGGGCTGATGGAGGGAGATTATCATCAAAGAGGGTATTTTAGATGGATATGTTGGGGTATGAAAGAGAATGAACCTACAAACCCATACACATACCACATAATATATCATGTTGTGTGATTAAATTATTTGATAGATAGTTTTAGTATGCTTTATTTTTCATTTGAATGATTGTTGTGATCTTTTATGTTCATAGATCATTTTATATGATTACATGATTTCACTAATCTAGTTTATTTTGATAATCATGTTGATTTGATTAAATGATTTCACAAGTTTTGTGTTTGTACTTATCTTATCTTGTATTATGTAATTTCTTGGTTGAATAATTGAATCCATATATGTTTTTACTTACCTTACTACCTTATTGGATATGGATATGTAGTATAACAATTTGATGTTATAATAAGTATAGATAGTTTCCGTTATTGTTATTTGATTTATAAGATTAAAGTAATAATAATTAAATATTATTATTATAATATATTATATCTTAATGCCAAAAATATATCAATAGCATGGTTTTAAAATGTATTTGTATTTGATTAAATGTTGACCAAAGGTTTGATATTCATGATACATTATACATTGATTATATTGTTAAATTATTTATGGAAATCATTGTGTTTCATAGTGTTTGTTTGTGGATAACATGGTAACTATTAACTATAGTATTTTTCAATACATATTCATATTAACCATGTTATATATTGGATATGTTAAACGACTAGTTGATAGTCATTACATGGAAATATATTTATTATTGTTTAGTCAATATTTGACTTGCATGGAATAACATTAGGATTATGACTTGTTTTTTATTTGGTTTGGTTGGTTGATTTTGGGAATTTGATAATGGAATAGTGTTAAGTCAATGCCATGCAAATATTATATAGATTATAAAATGATTCTTTTATGGATTCTTTTAGAAGTCTCAAGATGATTAGGGTTTCTAATCACCCATTGACTTTAGGTTAACCATCATTATGCAAAAATCATGATGGAGTTTTGTTATGGCCTGCATGGTGGTAGACTATAGCATAAGGGAGTTTTGTTGAGATATTTTTGCATGCATGTTATCAAGTAGTTTTGTCTATCAAGAATGGAGTAGGGTGATGGAAGGATATAAAAGAAAATAAAAGAAGGTTATAAGGAATGACATACACATACATGAATTAATAGTCATAAAGATAAAGATTAAAAGTTTTTTGATCTAATAAGGATTTAGCTTTCTTGACAAATATACAATTGATACAAGTTCTTTTTGTACTTAAAATCATGTGTGTTAATTTTGGATGGACTTGTAAAAAGAATTGATTGAATATTGGGTTTTTTCACTTGTTAGAAAAGAATTGAAAAAAAAATAAGGTGTTTTATGTAGGGCCCTATGGGAGGATCATCCTCCATAGAACCCTACATCCAACCCCATAATCATAAAGGGTAAGGGTAGGGATGTAAGTGTTTCACCATGTTTGAACTCACCACTATGAAAGATTTGTCTTTAACCCTTTATCAATTCAAAAAATTTGAATGATTTATTGACTTGTTTATTGATTTTTTACAGTATTGGAAGAAGGTATATACATTCAATTATATTATAAGAGTAGACTATGTATTAAATTGGCTCGGCTGTATAAAATATAAATAGGGTTATTTCCTTTATTCATTTAATTAGTATATATACATCTATATTAATATATATGGGGGTGTGTATATACACCCTAGAGGACCTTGATGGCTTGGGATATATATATACACATTGATGTATATTATATATATACATATATATAAATATATATAAAAAAATATATATGGGACTAGCATTAATGCCCATGATAACTATGAGTCAATTAAGGATATTTTTAGTATGAGAAATGACTAGTTATTATGAGGGAATTTTGAATGCAATTAATTGAATAATTGAATGTATGAGTTCAATATATATATATATATATATATATATATATATATGTTTTTATGGGTATGGATTATATTTAGAAAGAATAAAAATAGGGAATCAAAGTTTGGTTATGATATAATATATTCAACTCTACTGAACTAATAACTAGGTTTGATATATTATACTATAATTGACTATGTCAAATTGTTAACTGGGTAGGTTTTAATAGATCATATTTGATAGTGTTGAATTGTTGATACATTATATTATATATAATGTATTCAACTATTTCTAATGTTGATTGTTTGAGATATGTTTATAAGTATTCAGTTGTGTCAAATGTTTGATTGATTGTAATATGTTTATATGTGTTTGGTTATGTAAACAAAGTTAACATATAAATTGAACATAAAAGCCTTAAGTCTTGGTCAGGTTTGTAGACTAAGCATAAATTGAATATATATATATATATATAAACCATGTCTTTTGATTTAAAAATAATAATGAATAAGGATTTGTTGGTTGTATTCAAATTTTGTAACTTTATATAACTTACAGTTCGATGTATATGTTTTAATTGAATACTAAAGTATGAATGGGATACTCATGAAAGTTTAGTTGAAACAATACATTTTATATGTGTTTTGTTAGATTAAATAAGGGATAAATAATGAGGGTAGTATACCTTATGCATGCTTGGAATTTATATTGAATGAGCTCTTAATCATAAACTATATGTTTGTAAATTATAAATCTATGTAATATATAGGTTATTTAGAAATTCATATAGTAAATATGAAATAGTAATCCATACAGAAATGTTTATACATTGTTTAATAATTGTGACCAGTATTTAACATAACAAGGTATTATAGGTATCTCTTATGTGTTGGATGTTTGGTTGAAGTTCTAAGTTTAAAGAATTTAATTGCTAAAATATAGATATTTTATAATTGATAAAATATTGGATTTTTTGTTATATTTTGGAAATATGAATAAGAAATAAACTAGGTTTAAATAAATAAAAGATGAGGAAATAACTTCTATAGTTACATAGTGATATTAAGTCGCTTGTAGTCTAGATATGATTGTTACTCAGATGGCAAGATTCTATTGAGGATTATATTTTGATTTTGTTTATTATTCTCTAATAAATTAGAGGATCTTATATTAATTGCATTTCATTTCATATAATAAATAATGAAAATGATATTTTCATACTTAACATATTTTATCTGCTAATAAGGAAATTTTGTTAAAATCTATTAGTTTTTATATTATTATATTTTAACTAAATATTGCATTTATGACTATAAATAAGTAGTGGATGGATTCCACTATCTTAATTAGTGCCATCAATTTAAGATGAGGTATAATATGACTGAGTGGTGTGTATAAAATTGACTGATCCTAGAGATAATTAATTATTAAAAACTTTGGCCAAATGAATGTTGTAATTAAACATTGCCATTTCATATGTTGATATAGTTTTCATATTTATGAAATATCATGTTAGAAAGGATTTATGATACACATTTATATTAGATATATTTAACACATGGGTTATATTTTGTCACTCTATATTACCATACCATCATTATCTACCCATATGTGAAGGGAGGGCCTTCCCCTTGTAAGATAATGTGGTGAATCTATGGTTCATAGTTTATGTAGAAAAGTACTCAGATGATGTTCTCCCTCCTAGGTAGAGTAATATATTAGGGACTAAACTTAATATTATAGATTGATACTTGAGTCATGGAGACTCTTAAGTCATGGATATTTTGTTCCATGGATCTTTGTATCATATTTTAATATTTGAGATATTTTTATATATTGCTGAAAAAGGTATAATTTATACATTATACATATACAATAGTGGTTGTATTGTTGTCTCAATCATGGGTAAAATTTTACTATTTCATTTACAATTAGATGTATTATTGATTAGTTATTCAATATTGTTAATGATTGTTATATATGTTCATGGTGATCCTTAGCTAAGTGGATTAGTTATAAACCTATTGGTTAACTAAATTAATGCAGTTAGTTAAAGATCACTATTTAGATTTATCATGGTGAAATCTATTTGATGAATATATGTAATTAATTAAAAAAATTAATATATTCTGATAAAACCTAGTGGGGTTATTACACCTTCTAATTTATCGCATAATAAAATAAAAATCCTTTGCCCAAAAACTCTCTCACTATACCCTACTTGGACCAACGTTGTATCATAGAATATATGATGGGACACTACCTCTTTTTACCTTTGATAGAATCTAGATTAGCATTGAGGGAAGTCCATAAAGGAGTGTGTGGATGCATTACCAATGGGGAAATCTTATCCAAAAATTTACTACATACTATTTACTACTAGACATTGATGGAATTAAATATAGATGTATATGTGAAAAGGTATGTTAAGTGCCAAAAGTATGACAATCTGATTCATGATCTAATTAAGACACTCAAACCATTGACAACACCATGTCTATTCTCAACATGGGGACTCGACCTTATCAAGAAGATCAATCCTACATCCTCTATTGTCCACAAACACATACTAATTACTACCAAATACTTCACTAAGTGGGAATAATCCATTCCACTCACATAACCAATAAGTATATCTCCAAGTTTATATTCAACCATCTCATTTGTCATTATGTCATCCCTCCAAAATTATATCTAATAATGGCAGATCATTTAAAAATAAAGATTCAAAAGCACTTTACTCTCAATATCACATCGAAAAAAATTATCTACTTCTTACTACCCATAATGTAATGACAAAGATGATTATTATAAATAAAACCATTATCAATACTTTGAAAAATATTATTTATGATATTGGTCATAATTGACACTTTCAACTATTTAATGCCCTTTAGGCATACCATACCACATTCCATACTGTAACAAGAGCTACATGTTGATAATTTTTTATAAGGTATGAATTAATTTTTCATCAATTTCATGAAATTTTAATTTATGTTATTATATGTTGTCATTGTTGTTCTTAATGTTGAATTCATAATCCATGTATTTAAGAGACTTAGTGAGAAAGCATAAGCCTAGTAGCATCTTGAGGTGATTAGTATGAGACTTGTGTGATGAATTTATAAAGTGTATGAGAATAATATTAGGTAATATTACATTTTTATGAGTCTTTTAGAATAATACAATAATTTTCAAGGTATGTTCATGGTCTAATTATGACTGGCAGTTCAAGACCTAGTGAATAAAGAGACCTAGTATGGCCTAATGAGGGGTAAAGATAATTTATTAAGGTGAAATATATATTTATATCATTTAAATGTGTGTTATGTTTTTTTTTAATTATGTTAACCAATTTTGAGGTCATATCATAAAGCAAAAATCATGAAATTTGGTGATAAGGTTTTATGTGTGCACATAATTGGGTATTGTAGACCCAAGAAGAAATTTCTTATGCTCATTGGCATGTTCAAAATTTAAATGAGATAATAATAATATAATGGAATTTTGGTAAGGTTTTAATATTTATTTTCATATATTTGGTTTTTGAGTTGAGGGGCAATCCTTTATGAATGATTCATAAGAAGAGAAACTAGTCAAAACCCTCCTAAAACCCTCCTAATGAACCAATAGGAAATATATTGTTTTTTATGTATAAAAATGGGTTTTTTTTAACCTATTTTTTATGTTTTTAAAATGTAAATTACTCTTATTATTTTCTCTATGTGGTTTGTTTTTGGCATGATAGTGAGTAAAAGATACATGAAACCCCTTATTTCTTACAATTTTTATGTAACAGGTAGGGTTGACCAAGTCAAAACATGAAAATGGATGGGGGATGATGTGTGAGACTTTTTATTTCTGATAATATAAATTTTTAATCATGTTTTAGACCCTAAATATGCTAAACCATTCATGAAACTTGACCTATTGTTAAACAGGCCTAATGAGCAAGACAATGAGAAAACTAGGCAAGAATGAGAATGAGATTAGGGATTAGCTATAGAGTATTAGGGATCGATAAAAATATATGGATTAATTTTTAAATATATATACATCATATATCCTTGGTTTATATTTTTTTATGATGCTCATACATAAGTAAAAAGTTGTCCTCAAAATGACCTAACACAATGAAGTCTGTGTAGGGTGAAGATGTGAGATTGGTCTATAATACCAATATTGATATTAAAATTTGAAAAATATATATCTAAATATGTTATAATTATTATTAAGTATAAATTAAAATAATTTTAATATAAAAAAATTGGTCACACGGGTGTTCTAAGACTTGGTTTCCATGATTGTATTTTTGATACTATAGGTAGGTTTTTATGCATGAGTGAGAATGGTGTTTCTAAGTAATTTTTCATTGAGTTAAAGGATACAATTATAATTAGGGTGTTTATATATATATATATATATATATATATATATATCATAAGTTAATTTTAACACATTTATATGAATTATAATCTCTTATAAAGATATTAAGAGTCAAAGGCTTTTGATTGGGTTCTTAAGGCCTATGTGTAGTTTTGAGTGAGAATTTGAAATTGATCAGTTAGAGAAATTTTGACATATTTGATTAATTATAATTAACATTATGTTGAGCATAATTTCATTTAAATTATATACATGTGATTTATTACTATTTTTATGTCTCAAATTTGAGTATATGATTAATTTTTTTAAGATAGACTTTCTAGCAGTAAGAAGGCCTAATGGCAACTAGACCTAACTGGGTAGTTCAAGGAATGAAATGAGCCAAATGGTGTTGGGGACATAATGTGTAATTATTATGGGTATATTTTAGATATTTTTAAAGTTTTTAATCCATTTTTTTAGGCTCAAAGTGTTCCAAGGAGGTCTAAGTGAAACATGTGCTTAGAGAAGGCCTAATTGCATTAAGTCTTTATTAGGCCTAATGGTGGTTTTGACCCTTAAGGGTAATGACTAACCTATATGATGGTTGTTTTAATTTTTAAAAATTTGTATTTATATATTTAAATTTTTATCCAATTATTTTGAGTTTTTTGGCCAACCAATATGGGTAAGATCAAGAATAAAGTATAAAGACAAGACCTAATAGGCCTACTTTGACTAGTTAGAGAATTGAGCATATGAGTAAATTATATAAAGTTTTTGAAACTAGTTAAATTTATTTAATATAATAAATTAGGTGTGATTAATATTCCATTAATACCTAACTATTTTTTTTTAGATGTTGAGAAAGGTCATTTGATGTTATTTTTCCAAGGAAAGGGCTAGTTGAGAAAGAAGGCCTAATAGGTTGTTTGTGAGAGAAGGAAGTGTGAGAATAGAAAAATAAGGAGGTAATATTAAATTGAGTAATAAACATATGTCTAAGGTTGATAATAGATTCAAGGTAGATGATTTGGTTCTGAGTTACCTAGGGGGTTGGAGCCTCCTTACAAGTTGGTGCTTGATTAGTGAGGGGTTGGTGCTCCTTGTGGGGTTGGTAATCCTTATGGGGTTGGTGCCTCACTAAAATTTTAATTAATTGATTATAAGAAAATATTCTAATATATGCACTAGTGGTTTTTATCCCCCAAGAGGATTTATCACATAGATCTTGTGTTCATGTGTTGTGTTTCCACTTCTTGCTCATATGAATGATTGTTTATGCATTGCTATATCTCTAAACTTATTTGATTGATTAGTGAATGATATATGGAATTTAAATATGAGTTTTAAAAATTATTAACTCCCCTATTATTGGTTATAACTCAAAAAATTGGTATAATATCTTGGTCCCTTGAGCAGACCTAATAGTCTAAGGGTGATATATAGATCACATGTATGGATTTTGGTAATCAAAGAGTTTTCTATGATTACAATGAGGATATATCCATAGTCATTGAAAAATATTGTGAATTTTTTTCAAAATATAAGTATCATATGGAAGAATTAACCCATATTAGAATGAGCATAAATACTTTACAGGCACAAGTTAAGCAAGATGCAATCAAGATAAGGACTTATCAAAAATTTGAGGAAAGTACTAGAAAGCTTAACAATATCTTGGATAGTAAAATATCATTTTATGATATCATAGGTATTTAATTCAAAGATTAAAAAAGGGAGTTCAATAAGATTCAGGTTTCAAAAGACCTTGATCGGTCAAGGAGTGATGAAACTGGTAGAATCAAGACCTATACAGAAGCTGTCAATTTTTAAGTCAATCATCAACAAACCAAGGAGGTTTTTTCTCTATCAAAAGATATCAGAATAAGTGATGTATCATCTTATGTTCATCAAAATAAAAATAAGGTTAAAAAATCACATGTGGATTCCTTCATTGGTTATTGTTTCTCTTATGATAAATCTAGACATATAGCTGGTTACTATAGATGGAGAAGTAGAATCACGTGTTATAAATGTGACCAAAGAGGACACATTGAAAGAGAGTTTAAGACAAGATATATATGGAAACCAAGTCATGTTGAGAAGATATGTAGTCATGACACTAGAAAATGGATCAAGAAAGTAGATCATATAGGTAAATTGAAAGAGAAATAAGAATCTAGAGGATAATAATCTATGATAGCCCAAACTACTTTTCATACTCAGAATGGAGACTTAAAGTGGCACATAGATAGTGGATATTCAAGTTGCATGATAGGAGATAAAATCAAATTCATCATTTTGAAGAAGAATGCCATAGGTTTAGTAAGGTTTGGGGATAACACATCTACTAACATAGTTGGCAAAGGTGCCTTGAGCTTGGATAATGGGAAGACCAAGACAAAAAATGTGTTATATGTAGATGGATTGAACATAACTTGTTGAGTGTAAGTAAAATGTGCACCCAAGGACATAACCTAAAGTTTCATGACAAAGGATGTGAGATAAGGATAGAAAAATTAGGAAGATTGATTTCCAATACTAAGAGAACTGAGATAATCTCTAGATACTAAATGAGATCTCAAAACATAAGTGCTTCATGAAAAATGCAAATGAAAGTTGGAAATGGCATAGGAGGTTATGCCATATAAACTTTGACAATCTAGTCAAGATCAAATATAAAGGACCTGTGAAGAATATGCCCAAAATATCTAAACTTGTAGATATCCTTTGAAATACATGCCAACATGGTAAGTATACTAGGAGGATATTCAAGTCTAAATAATATTCTACTATAAGACCTTTAGAACTAATTCATACTGATCTATGTGGTCTTATAAGGATTCAAAGTATTCAAGGTGGTAGATAATTCATGTTTCTTACATATGACTTCACAAGAATGACTTGGGTATCATTCTTTAAGGATAAGTTAGAAGCCCTAGGTAAGTTAAAAAACCTTCAAAGCATTGGTTGAAAATGAGATGAATGGGAAGATCAAGTGTCTTAGGTCTAAAAATGGAGGAGAGTTTTGCTTAAATGAGTTTGATGATTTTTGTGAGGTCAATTAAATAAGAAGATAGTTCTCATATTATAGAAAAACTCAACAAAATGGGGTGGTTAAATGAAAGAATAGAATAGTTTAATAAATGGCAAGGACTATGTTGAATGAGTAAAAGTTATCTAATGTCTATTGGAGAGAATCTGTGAGTAATGCAATTTAAACTTTGAATAGAGGTTAGATTAGGATCAATGGTGATAAAATTCCATATGAATTATGGAATGGTAGACATGTAAGTGTTTAACACTTTAAGGTCTTTGGGATTAAATGTTATATCAAGAGAGATGATGAGTACTTGGGCAAGTTTTGTTAGGAATAGCTTTTACATTGAAGGATTTACCTTGAGGTAAATATTTAGTTTGGGTATTTACCGTAAAGTAATTAATACTTAAGATTTAGTAAATTAGTAATTAATATATTATTGTTGTAACAATAATATATTTATTATGCCCATAAGTCTAATAATGGGTATATGGTTATTAGTCTTTCCTATTATTTAGGAAGTTATTTTGCCTATGTTGT
Source organism: Torreya grandis (assembly GCA_037957365.1). Taxonomy (NCBI): domain Eukaryota; kingdom Viridiplantae; phylum Streptophyta; class Pinopsida; order Cupressales; family Taxaceae; genus Torreya; species Torreya grandis. The sequence goes on along the minus strand of JARHVA010000242.1, from coordinate 2,998,596 downwards.
TGGATATATAATAGCCATTGTATTAAAGAATTATAAGAGTGTGAAATATATGTTTGTATTAAATAATCATTTTATTAGTGCATGGTTTAATCTATATATGGCTCAGTGATTTACTAAAAGTGGTATCAAAGTTATATCCATTGTATGTTATAATGAGAGTCCTTCCATTTTATGCTATAATATGATTCTTAGAAGTCTATGTTTACAAATAATATAGTCTTACATCTTCTCTGTTATTATGCATCTTGTTTTCTATCCAAATCAAAGTGTCATTTTATCTGTCTTGATGTCACTCATCGAGCTTGTAATCATACACCCCTTTCCATTACATATTTTATTACATATGAGACTAGAGTTTAATCTAGATGAATGCATAACACATATTTTATCTTGTACTACATATAACTTCAAATATTCTACCATAAAATCATAGTTCTTATCAAACAACATCCTTCTTCATGTGGTCTGTGCACAAGTTGTAGAGTTATTGAGACTAAAGTTTTTAGATCAATGTGCTTTATTGGTAATTCCCATTTATTTCTAATATGACCTCTATAATCAATCAAATTGTCATGATTCTATTAATATAGTTTAATCTACACACGCTAGATCATCATCTCCACACTTCTAAAAACAAGCATGCCAACCACCAGTCTAATTATTCACAAGTTTTTAAGATGAGTTTCGAGCTATAAAATATTCTATTGGTGTTGACCTTCACCATCTACTGTCAAGGTCAGTTAACATTAGAGTTGTGTCAATATGTGTGTGTGTGTGTGTGTGTGTGTGTGTGTGTGTGTGTGTGTGTGTGTGTGTGTGTGTGTGTGTGTGTGTGTGTGTGTCTTTGTTAAGTTGTTTAAGTCTTATACTCTCTATGTTTATGTCAAAATTTGTTTAATTTTAACTATCAAATCTCTAGTCCTTAAAAACAAATTTTGACATAAACATAGAGATTATAAGACTTAAACAACTTAACAAAGACATGTGTGTGTGTGTGTGTGTGTGTGTGTGTGTGTGTGTGTGTGTGTGTGTGTGTGTGTGTGTGTGTGTGTGTGTGTGTGTGTGTGTCTTTGTTAAGTTGTTTAAGTCTTATACTCTCTATGTTTATGTCAAAATTTATTTAATTTTAGCTATCATATCTTTAGTCCTTAAAGTATCATTTAATTTTTATAATAATTTGTTTGGTCATTTTTATAGCCTAAGTTATTGTTAAATAGAAAGTAATTAAATATTACTTTCTTGTTAAAAGGTTAGTATTTAGTTTGGTTATGTTATTTTGACAAGCTTATATTCATATTAGAGCCTTATCAATTATAGGTTTAAACGAATTGAGTCATCTTAGTTAGTATTTAAAAAGTAATTTTGTCTTTTATTAAATTTTAAATGTTCATATTGTCATTTTTAGTTATAATGTCTATCGTCAAAAGTATAGTTGTTTGTAAAAATCTCTTATGTTTTCAAGTCATAAAAATTCATAGTGTCTATTTTTTGGTCAATTTTGTCATCATATGTCAAAAGGTCATTATATTTATATTGAGTCTTTATCAAAAGTCATTTTTAAGTATGTTATATCTATTAAAGAGTCAAACAGCAAAATTATAACAAATAAAAAAATTTACCTTATGGATGCATTCTCGCTTGTACATGACACCCAAAAAATGAGGGGGTTCTAATTTCTATGGAAGCAACCAATAAATAACTTACCAAAACCATTGGATCATCTCATTGACATATCACTTGAGTAAGCAGCAACATACTGGAGGCTAGAGGATACATGAAAGAAGGAGGTCTTTCAATGACCTCTCATCAATCACTAACGATGGGGTCGCATCATGTTTTGGTGACTTGTGTGTGTGTGTTTTTCATTTCCACTATGTGTGTTTTTAATAAGAATAGAATAATGTACCTATTCATGTAATTTAATATGTGTGAAATTCCAAACATGATTTCCTGAGGTGAATGCATTGTAAAAAGGATAGAAAGCACCAATGTATGTTAGTTCATGGATCTTGAAAGGGTTTGTGGGGGGATCTAAAAAACCACATGAGGTGGATATTTGATGGGACCTGTTTGAGTCAAGGTTTGTGGCAAACCTATAAAACCATAGGAGGAATGAGGATCTCTTCATATCAAGGTCATGAGCCATATAGTTTGGCATGCTACAATGGGTGAGCATATTACAAATAAGTGTGTGAATGTTTTTGCACCATGTAAAAACTATGGGGAGGAATGTTAGGAATAGTTTTTACATTGAAGGATTTACCATGAGGTAAATAGTTAGTTTAGGTATTTACCATAAAAAAATTAATACTTATGGTTTAGTAAATTGGTAATTAATATATTATTATTGTAACCATAATATATGTGTTATACTTGTAAGTCTAATAATATGTATATGGTTATTATTCCTTCCTATTATTTAGGAAGTTGTTTTGCCTATGTTGTTGGCTATATAATAGCCATTTTATTATATAATTATAAGAGTGCAAAATACATGTTTGTATTAAAAATCATTTTATCAGTGCATGATTTAATCTGTGTATGGATCAATGATTTGTTAACAAGTTTGACTCAAAGTATAATGAAGGAATTTTCTTGGGATATTCATTAGTAAGTGTTGCCTATAGATTTTATAATAAAATGTTGAAAAAGATAGTGGAGATCACAAATGTGAAGGTTGATGAGATAAAGAAATCATATTCTCAATCAAAGAATGATAAAAGAACAATAGAGATAGATGAGGATGAAGAAAATTCTGAAGAAAGAAATGACTCAAAAGGTCCTTCTAGGTAGATTCAAAAGGATCATCCCGAGTCTCAGATTATTGGAAATAAAAGTGTAGGTATACAAGTAAAGAGAAGAATGGTAAGTGATTCTAACCAATATAATACTTCGTTAATTCCAAAATTTGAACCTAAAAGCTATGTAGAATCAAGTTAAGATAAGTATTGATTAGACACAATGAATGAAGAGTTAAATAAAATTGAGAAGAATGAAACTTGGGAATTAGAACATAGGCCTAATGACAAAAACATCATTGGTACAAAATGGGTTTTCAAGAACAAGTTGAATAAGAATGGAGAGGTCACTATAAATAAGGTTAGACTTGTGTATAAAGGATATGCTCAAGTAGAAGGAATGGAATTTAAGCAAGCCTTTGCTCCTATATCAAGGTTAGAATCCATTAGGATGTTTATTACCTCTATAGGTTTTAAAGGCTTTAAGATATATCAAATGGATGTCAATTCAGATTTCATAAATGGGAATTTAGATGAAGTATACATTGAAAAACCTAAGGGTTTCCTATTGATTGATAATAAGGAATATGTCTGAGGTTGAAGAAGGCCCTTTATGGTCTAAAACAAGCTCTTAGAGCTTGGTATACTAGACTAGACAAGTACCTTTTGGACCAAAGTTTCAAGAGAGTTGCAGATAATAACCTGTATGTCAAGAGTAAAAAAGATCATTAGTTTATAGTTTTAGTTTGTATGGATGATATAATTTTTGGTGGAACTAATGAGAATATGACCAAGGATTTTATAGAGGTGATGAAGTCAGATAATGAAGTGTTTATGCTTGGAGAACTATCCTTCTTTCTTGGACTTCAAATTAGTTAATCTGAAAAAGGTGTGTTCATTTCATAGGTCAAGTATATAAAATAGATGTTAAATAAGTATCAAATGGAATATTGTAAGGATGTAAGTACAAATATGGTTATAAGATGCAATCTAAGTAAGGAGGATAAATCCTCAAGGGTCAATTAGACAAAATAAAGATCCATGCTTGGGATTTTATTATATACTACTAATTTTAGAATAGACATCATGCAAGTGGTAGGTATTGTGGGAATATGGTTAATGGTACCCAAGGAGTAAGAAGTTTGATTTAGTAGCCTATATAGATGCAGATTGGGCCAGGAGTTTAGATGACAAAAAGAGAACTAGTGGAGGAGCCTTGTTCTTAAGTAAGTGACTATTCTCATGGTTAAGAAAGAAACAACCATAATTGGCTTTATCTACTTGTGAGGATGAGTACATTGTAATAGCTTCATGTTGTACTCAAGTGTTATGGATGAGACAAACCTTGAAACATTACAAGGTGGAGTTTGATGGTTGAATTCCTATTTTTTGTGATAATACTATTGTCATAAATGTTTCAAATAATCTTATCATTAATTAAATGACTAAACACATCCCTATAAACTATCATTTATTAAGAGAATAGGTGGGTGAACAAAGTACTAATCTTGAATTTATGTCTATCAAGGATCAGATTGTAGATATCTTGACTAAACCTATACCAAAGGATATTTTTGAACATTTATGATAGTAATTAGGTGTTATTCATGTTATTAGTAGTCACTAAGTAATAAAAATTTCTTAGGGGGAGATGATGAGGATGTATTTTATCTCCAAAGATAGGAAAGAAATGCACAAGTTGTGAGGTCAAACGGGGAGTCATATCAATATGTCAAGAAGAATTTATCTAAGATATGAAAAATGACAAGGGGAGTTTGATAACATGATATTTAATTTATTTATATTTAAACATTTTTATAGGTAGCGCTTTGTAATTAATTTCAAAGGGGGAGATTGATTTGCATTAAGTAGATGTATCCTAGTAAGAGAAGCTTCTTTGAGTAGGTGCCATCAATGAGTCATTACCATAAATGAAAAGGGGGATATTTTTGAGACTGTGTTATAAGGTATGAACAAGTTTTTAATTTATGTCATGAAAGTGTCATTTATGTCATTTTATGTTATCATTATTGTTTTTATTGTTGATTTCATAAGCCATGTACTTAAGAGACCTAGTGAGAAGGCATAAGCCTGGTAACATGTTGAGGTGATCACTATGAGGATAATGTGATGAATTTTTAAATTTTATTATCATGATATGAGATCATATGACATGTTTATAAGGCTTTTATAATAGTATAAGAAGTTTCAAGGTATGATCATGGTCTAATTATGACTAGCAATTCAAGACCTAGTGAGAAAAGAGACCTATTCTAGCCTAATGAGGGGTCTAGATAATTTATTAAGGTTAAAAATATCTTGAGATAATTTACATATGTGTTATTGGTTGTTTTAATTATTTTAACCAAGTTTTATGTCATATCCTAAAGGAGAAATCATGAAGTTTGATAATAATATTTTTTGTGTGTACATAATTAGGTGATGTAAACCCAAGAAGGAATTTCTTATGCTTTTTTGCATGTGTAACCTTTTAATAATATCCTCAATATCTCATGGAAGTTTTTTAAGGTTTATATATTTATTTTATTGGCATTATTTTTGTATTCTAGAGGAAATCCTTTATGAATGATTGCTAAGAAGGGAAACCAGTCAAAACCCTCCTAAAACCCTCATGATGACCTAATAGGAAAGATAATTCTAGTTATGGATAAGAATGTATTTTTTGACCTATATTTATGTTTTTAAAATTTAAATTAATCTTTCATTTTTCTCTATGTGGTTTTTGTTTTTCATGACAGTGAATAAAAGCTACAGGAAACCCCTTATTTCTTGGAATTTTTATGTAGAATGTATGGTTGACCATGTCAAAGCATGAAAATGGATGGAGGATGATGTGTGAGAATTTTTATTATTATAATTTAATTCTATAATATTTTTTTATACCCTAAATATTCTAAACTAGTCATGTAAGTTAACCTATCACTAAATAGGCCTAATGACCAAGACAGTGAGAAAACTATACAATAATGAGAATGAGCTTAGGAATTGGTTGTAGAGGATTTGGGATGAATAAAAATGTATGGATTAATTTTTAAATACATATAAATCATATAAAATTTTCTTATATTTGTTGATGATGCTCATACACAATCAAAAAGTTATCCTCAAAATGACCTAACATAGTGAAGTCTATGTAGGGTGAAGATGTGAGATTAGTTTGTAAGACCAGTATTGATATTGAAATTTTAAAAATATATAATAAAATATGTTATAAATATTATTAATTATAATTTAATCTCATTATAAGATCACAAATTTTTTTAGATAGGTGTTATAAGACCTGGTTTCCATGACTATGTTTTTGATGCTATAGGCAGGTTTCTATGTGTGAGTGAGAATGATGTTTTGGAGTAATTTTTCATTGATTTGAGGGATAAAATGATAATTAATGTGTAATATATTTTTAATATATTAATTTTAACACATTTTTATTAATTATAAATTCCTATGAAGATATTGAAAGTCAAAGGCTTTTGACTAGGTTCTTAAGGTCTATGTGCAGTTCTGAGTGAGCATATGAAGTTGATCATTTAGAGATAATTTAGCCTATTTTATGAATTATAATGAACATGATGTTGAACCTAAGGTAATTAATATTTTATAAATGTGATTTATTATTATATTTATGTGTCAAAATTGATTATATTATTAAGTTTTTCAAGACTGAGTTTCTAGTAGTAAGAAGGCCTAATGGTGAGTAGACTTAATTAGGTGGTTCAAGGAGTGAAATGAGCCAAATGGTGTTGAGAACATAAGTTGAGATTATAATTGGTATATTTGATTCATTTTTTTAGTTTTTAATCCATTTTTTTAATTTCAAAGTGTTTTAAGGAGGTCTATGTGAAACATGTGCTTAGAGAAGGCCTAATTGCATTAGGTCTTTATTCGGCCTAATGGTGGTTTTGGACCTTAATGGTAATGACAGACCTATGTGGTTGTTTTTTTAGTTGTAAAACGTGTGTATTTATATATTTAAATTTTTATCCAATTATTTTTAGGTTCTTGTAATACCAATATGGGTAAGATAAGGAGTGAAGTATAAAGATAAGGCCTAATAGGCCTAATTTGACTAATTAGAGAATTGAGCATATGAACAAATTATATAGATTTTTTGAAACTAGGTAAAGTGTTTTAATAACATAATATAGGTGTTATAAATATTAAATTAATACATAACTATTTTTATACAAGTTTTTATCAAGGTCATTTGACCTAATTCTGCCAAAGAAAGGGCTAGTTGAATGAGAAGGCCTAATAGGCTGTTTGAGAGAGAATAACATGTGAGAAGAGAAAAATAAGGAATTAATATTTATTTTAGTAATAAAAAAATGTCTAAATGTGATTATATATTCAAGGTATCTTAGTTTTTGTTAAGTTATCTAGGGGGTTGGAGCCTCCTTTCAAGTTGGTGCTTATTAAAGGACTAGTTGAATTGGTGCTTGATTAGTGAGGGGTTGGTGCTCCTCATGGGGTTAGGGCCTAAATAAAAGTTTGATTAATTTATTATATGATATTATTAAAATATGTGAATAAATTTTTTTTATACCTAAATATTATTTCTAATATATTCCTTGTGTTCATGTGTTGTGCTTTCACTTCGTTCTCATATAAATGATTATTTATGCATTGTTATATCTCTAAATATATTTGATTGATTAGTGAATGATATATGGAATTTAAATAAGAGTTTTCACAATGATTCACCACCCCCTCTTAGTGTTTATTCCTCCAAAATTATACCCTATTAACTTGCTTATGGAATTGAGTCCATTATTCCTATTGAGGTCGAGTTGACTTCTCTCTAGATTTCATTGCAGTATATCATCAATGATAAAGACTATAGAATGGATCACTTGAAGGAGATAGACATAATTTATGGAAAATACTTGGATACCTTAAATAATCTTTAGGCTTATCAGAAACAATTAAAATTCCAATATAATATTCATATTAAGGATCATGAATTTGAGCTTAGTGACCTAGTGTTTAAAGAGAATTAGATGAATGTAAATACTAAAATAAAGAAAAAAGAAAAAATACAACTAAACTAGTTAAGGCCCTATTTAGTTGTTTCCAAATATATTTTTGGAGCATACAATATTTTTATAGCAAATGGAGATGAACTTAGAAAACCAATGAATATAATTCAAAACATTATTAAAAGAGACTTAGATTATTATCTATGAGGATCATTTAAGTTTTGTCACACTATACCTATCCTTTATACTATACCCCTTTACCATTATACCATGCCCTTAACCCTTTGTCAACTAGTTATTTTTACATAACCTTACCTATCACATTTGGACTTGTTTTTTATTCATTTTTACTTTAGGTATTTTTATTGGTTGATGATAGATTTAATTTCAGCAGTTGTTTTAGAATTAAATGTTTGAATAGTAGTATATGAAAGTATTATGATAGTGGTCCCATAAATTATATCCTTACTTTGTTGTTACATTCCCACCTCATGCTACTAATCATAACTACCTATGGGAAAATTACTACCACTGACCCTTTGCCATTATTTAATAATTATAATAACCTATGGGTAAATTAGGAACCATACTTTTACCATGTATTACTGCATCACCTTTCCATTACTAGTACCATTTGCCTTTGTATAGAACTTGTTGGTACTCAATTGGGCACCTTTTATATAGGCATAAATATAGTGACTCAAGGTCTTGAAAGACTATGTAGGAAACATTTGATTCACATTGAGGAGATCAATCACCCCTTTACCATGTTATTGGCATTTTATGAGTTTAGACCATGTTCTTTCTCATAATTATTGATCAAGTTGAGATACCAAAAATAGAAAACATTGGAACTTTCACCACTGTAGGTGGAACTATAGTGATTTGAGATCCTTCGGGACCATGTATGTAGTGCTTGACTCATGTTAAGGTTAGATCAGTCACCCCTTTTACACATTCTCACCATTTTGTGAGCACTTTTTATTTTAACCCTCTCACTATTCTACAAGCAACCGAAGCCATGCTCTCACCCTTTTGAAAGATGGACCATTATATATCTCATAATTATTGATTAAGTTGAGATAATTAAAAAAAATTAAAATATTTAAAATAGTTTCAAAACCCCTAAACATTCATAAAATATTTCAATAATCCTAAAAATTAAAAAATCATGAAAATTGGCTAAGAATTTTCATGTGAGATATAAATCCATCAAAATTTTTGGGGATGGGCCATTTTATCTAATTAGTTTTATTTATAGATCACCTTGATCTCTTCCTCCCATTTCTAGGAGAACTACATTACCCTGGGGTCCACACAGACTATGTATTCAACACTTGGATACATGGGGTATCTTGGGTTAGCTCAACCTCACCTTCTTTTCTTTTTTGACCATTTATTTTCTTTAAGGATCCTGAGAGTCATAAATATTTCATGAGTAACCACTTGTCATTTAGTTATTTATCCTTATTGGCCTTAGATATACATTCTCACCAAATTATGAGTTGATGTTTTGAGCATTATGTATTTAAATTTGATACATTAATGACCACTTGGATCTTCTTAATGCTCTCACCATCTTGGAAGTACCCATAGCCTATGCTCTCACCATTTTATGAGCTCGTTCTCATTCCAAACCTTACATGTGGTAGACACTATGAATATCTAATTTAATTTATTTATAGATACTCATTTTTTGACTTTTATTATGGTTTTAACCTAAACCATACTCTTATGCTTGTGTAATTTGTTTGCGTTGACATTTTCATGACTATGAATGTCATCCTCATATTTGTCACTCACCTTTTTATGAGATCATTCCTATTTTATTATAAATACAATCATGTTTTTATTATCATCATTTTATTCTATCCCATATCCTATGGAAACTACATTGGGCATGAAGTTTACATTAGATATTATGTCCATAGAACTAGGTAGGCAACATCCACTTTTTTAGTGCATATAGAGTCAACTCAACTATCCCCTTCATTTTCTTCTATTCTTCCCATTTTATTTGTTTTGTGTCTTTGTCTCCTATTACCTAGGGGTAATGTTTGTTGTTTTATAGTTTTGTTGTTGTTTTCCTATATCCTAGGGGCAACATTATGTCTTTTGTTCATGTTTTATTTTACCTATGTCATTACTACCTAGCATAGGGGTCACCTTATTGCCAAGAGTAACACTTGTATTACACATGCATGAATGATTTGTTTTATATTTGTACTAACATTGTGATTAACCATTTTTTATGTATTGTTGTTTGTTTAGTTTAGTTTATTTATTTTTATGTGTTTAGATTAGTTTATTTCCTGCACTTTTCTTTGCTTTGGATTGTTTAGTTATTTTTTTATTTTGTTTATTGTGTGGTTTACTTGTTTTATTTATTTATTATTTTATCTATCTTTGTTTATTATATTTATTTTGTATTATTTATTTATTTATAGTTGTTTATTTTGTTTGTGCCATATTGTTGGTGTATTTTATTGTTTAGTTTGTTTAATATTTTTTTGTTGTTGATTATTTGTGTATTTTTGGGTGTTTATTTACATGTTATTTATTTATTTATTAGTGTTTCATTGTGTCTCATTTATTTTGTTTATTGGTCTTTTATTGTTTGTTTTTATGAGTGTGTTGTTTATTAGTGTTTTTTTGTTAATTTGTTTATAACCTTGTTTGTTATTTTGTTATTTTGTACAATTTGTTTATTTTATTAGATTGTTTGCTTATTAATTTTTGTTTTTATGGTTTATTTATATTTTGTTGTTTATGTTTTTTTGTTTGTATAGACTTGGTTTGTTGTTTATGTTTGTTTGTTTATATAGAATTGGATTGTTTGTTTAATTTTTGTTTGTATTTTATTTATTTTTATCTGTTCATTTGTTATGTTTATTTTTTTATTTTTTTCCTTTTTTAATTTTTGTTCCTTAATTTCCATAAGATTAGTACATGTTATTTTCTCTTAATTCTTGATTATCCATATCATGTACTTAGGTTTTGAATTTTTATGTTTATTCTTACACTTGGTTTATTTGTTATGTTTACACTTGGGATTTGATTATTCATATTTTATTCTTAGGTTATTTATATTTGAATTTAAATTAAGTTTTATATGTTTAAGGTATATATTTCCATTTTAGTTATCTATAACTATCATGCATAATATCACAAGCTAAAGAAAAAATGTGAACACACAGTCTATTCTAGTAATGAAATGGTAATACTTCTTCAATATAAAAAACAACCAAATATCCAAACACATGCTTGATTCCATGAGTAATAAATAAGAGCAACAAATGATTTATTATGTGTTTATATAAACATGCATCTCTGAATAATCATACATGTACATTGACCTTGATGGACCCAAAAAAGAATTTCAATATATTTCTAATTTCATATACATAAAGGATATATACATATCATTATGGTGTCTTAAAAGTACAAAAATATGATTATAGAATGAGTACAATGCCATAATTTAAAATAATGCCAAACTATGCCAAAATGCCAAACATACCAAGGTATTTATGATCAACTCTAATGTTGTGTGTCTATAGGACCTATAGGTAGAGGAAGCCCTAGTGGCCTTAGTGGTCCTAGTGTTGGTGGTCATGGATAATAAATAGATTAGCCCAAGGCACCTATAACATGAGTCATGGTGTAATAATGACTATATATAACCATTGTCTTCTTTACATCCTAGATCTAAAAAGTAATAATTTCATGATCCTTGGACATAGTAGACTCATAGGCATGCCTCTAATATACTACCTCATTCTTTTCTTGAAGACACTCCACATCCATTTATAAGAACCCTACATGTGTAACATATCCCCAAGCCATATCCCACTCTCATTTCATCCTATTAATAATGGCCAATGCCTAATCCCTCTCACTAATGCCCTAGTCTCTCTTTGTTATGAGGTAGCCCTGAACTTGTACCATCCTGACTATCTCATCCATCAATCAAGTTATCTTTATCTACAACTAAGTCATATCATTGTCCCTAATATATAGGGTGCTCTAAAAATTAGATAATTTATTTTTTAACCTTAAAACCTATTTTAAATAAGCAATTATCTCTTACTCAAGCATTTCAATGTCCCTACCTATCATAGCTATACCAAAAGGTCCTACATAGCCTAGATCCACTTGTGTGCCTGAAGGCCCTACCTAGCTTAAGCCAACATGTCAAACTATAAATATTATTGAGATGGGAATAAATATCATCACATTTATTCCCCCATATCCATATTCATCTCTTCTACCATCTCCTTCATCAAAACCATCATCCTCAGCCTCATTGTAATTGTCCCACCAAGTGTTGTTGCCACCACTGAGGGTCTCAACATCCATCTCCTTAATTTCCATAGGAAATTATCCCCATAATATAACTAGATTATTCATCCATAATGGGAACACATATACCCACAAATTTATATAATATGGAGTTACCTACGCATCTGTAGCTTCTCCTGTATAGGCCTAGATGACCTATGGTATGTGTTATCACTTAGAAGTGCACCCTACAAAGAATATGTGCCTATTCTTACTTATATTGATATAATGGAAACTATATAAGGTTTGGGTGACCTTATTATGTATATAATATATAAATTAATGTTTGTATCCCTTTATTAAATTCACCCACTTCTCTCTAAACTCTCTCAAATAGTGCTTTATTGACTAGGGAAAGGGGTAAAAGAATAATGCTAAAACTAAAAATAGAAATGAAACCTAAAATTTGGGATGATGCACCAATGTTGGGATCAGTTATATAGATACATAACACAATTTATAATCCAAATAGGCTTACATACATTCAATTCATTCTCATACAATCACTCTTGCATCAATATTTCACACATAGGTCTTGGCAAACACTCACACTAGCTAGGAAGGAATGAACAATGGTTGAATTCACTTCTAAATTAAGTAGAAACTATAATTATACAATATATATTACATAAAATATTTATAATTTTATTCATAAAAGTGAATTATTTATAGATAAACCTAAGAAAGAGAGTAATTCACTAAGTTCTATCAATGAATAATAAACACACACTTCATAAAAGCTTGAAAATGGAGGAAATTTTAGATCTTTATTTCTTCAAAGGTGATGTAAAACAAAATTTTGGTATATTTTATGTAATAAAAATTAATAATATACTCATAATCATTCAAAAATTAATGTACATATATAAAATAATAATATAGAGAAAAGATGAGAAGTTTCAAATGAGTCCAAATACAAGTCCTAGTTCACTCCTATTTTAACTAAAAATTGAACTCCACCTTCAAATCCATTTTTTTCCACATATTATTCCATGTATAATTTAATTTTAAACATTATTTCATATAATATGTCATGGTATGAGAGAGTGATGCTATTCTTCTATGTTTGAAAAGTCAAAGGGCTCTTCATGTATCTTGAATCTTGAGTTAACTTGTTGTGATCTTGCATGCAACTTTTGATCTTATTTATTAAATCATATTATTATTTCATGAATTTTAAATTTATAATTTATTTACCTCCAATTTCATATTTATTATACTGTAATTATCTTTATTTCACATTTGGAGTTCAACTTCACTTATCTTGACTTACAACTTGCATGCAACTTAATTTTTTAACTTTTCCAAATTTAGCATAAAGAGGGGCATAGTAAGAGAAAGATTGAATTATGATGTTATAATAATTATTTTTCATGAAAATATGGTTTCATATATTTAACAAAAATTGAATTTAACTTCTCCATTTTTCATGTTTTGAACTCCACTTATCTTGACTTGTAACTTTGATAAGCTTATTGAATGTATTGTGAGAGATAAAAAGTTTAAGGATATTCATAATTATAATATATAAGGATAAAAATATGATTTTAACATAATAAAAATGGTGTAACATACCTTGAAATAAAATTTCAGCTCTAAAATCCATGTACAACTCCATAAAACACCATTCTATGCTCTGTGATGATAATTCAACTTCTCAAGAAACCCTGATTTAGATTAGGGGGTCAAAAATAAGTTCCAAGTATGATAAAAAAAAACTCATAATATTATTTTTATATATGTGTAAATTTTTAATAGCTTTAAAATTTTTCAAATCTCCAAAAAATTTCACCAAAATCCCTAAGTAAAATTCACAAAAAGTGTTTGTTTGCTACCCTAGGGATGACCTGAAGATGTTTTTCAATGAGATGATTATATTTTGAATTTATTTTAATATAATTATAATATATTTATAAATTTTAATTAATTATTCACACTTTAAAATAAAAATTTTCATTGGATGGACTTAAAACACCCATTTCCAACTCCATTTATGAGTAAAAAGTAAAGAAACCTTCATTCCCTTCATGATCAGACCTATATATTGGAATTTTTTCACTAATATGGTAAATTAAGTACATAAAATAAATTTTAAAAATTAAATAACATAAAAATATACCCAAATTTAAAATTTCAAGAGTTTTCATTTAATAAAACTCAAAATATGCACTTTTTGGTGTTGACTAGCTTGTCCAATTTCATTTTTGAACACCTGTAGGTCTATGTTTTGAAATTTTATTGAGTTTTATAATGAATAATTAATTATTTTTAAATTATTAAATTTAATAACCATTTTTATAATTAAAATATTTTTATGTGCTCAAACAATGACTTAAACCTCTCAAAAAATACATTTTCTAACCATCTCTCTTGTGTGCTTAAAGCCCTAATGCTTGTTCCTTTGATTTTATTCATCATTTTACATGAAATTTTTATTTATTAAGGTTTATAAAGTTATTATATTCCTAATAATTTATAAAAAAAACCTTTATTTTGAAATAAATAACTCAAAAATGCAAACATACTGCTTAAAATTGAGTAAATGAGGGTTTAAGAAGGGTTTTAAAGCACCTATTCTTCTTAACAATTATTCATAAAGTTATGAAAATATAACCTGAAACCAATTAATTTAATATTTAGGTAATATTGGTACCAAAATCTCTCTAATAAATTTTTATCCAACTCCTCTTTGCCTTCATTATCAAGCATCTAAAAATTGCCTTCACTAGCTTGCAAATAGCTAGTTAAAGGAATAAAAGAAACCTCTCTCAAAATTTGGACTTGTTATTTGTTACTGAGTATTATTTTAGAATTATGAATTTTTATGGTTATTTTAATACCCATTTTAACCTTTAATCTATGAATTTATTGTTTTATAAAACCTACACATAAGCAACTTTGACCAATATTAAAAACTAAATATACTAAAAAATAATTTGAATAAAAACACTTAAATGAAAATTAAATATAACACTACTATTTACAATCACTCAAAATCCACTTGGATAAAATCAAAAACCTCTCAAGTCCTTTCCATGTGGTTGATGAAGATGACTAACAAGCTGCTATGTGAGTGCCATTCTGGTTGGATCAACTCTTTTCTTTATTGTCAACCTCTTTATCTTATCTCCAAGTGAATCAACTGAATTAACCACATATCTAGTATAGACAAACTCATCATGTGTTTCAATACTCACCTCATATTTATATTTAATATTGAGAAATCTCTTTGATGTAACCACATTTTGGTTTACCTTCACAACCATTTTATCAATATCTTCACAATGAGATGTAGGCCTAAATATATTATTAAAATCTTGAATGAATTCAAAGTGTTTCTACCATAATTCATCAAAACCTTTTTGGTCCTCACTTTTATATCATTGAGGTTCATTATGAGTCACTACATCTTCTTTTATATCTTTATTTATCTCATGTCCAAGACTATTACCTTGTGAAACCACTACTATAATCTCACTAGTTGTTTCCATTTCTTCTAAAAAAACTTCATAATAGGATTATTGAGGCTCACTTACTACTACCATTTTATTTTTTAATGTTTCTTCAATGGCTACAACATGATCTCCTTCGATGCCAAATTGAAAATCAATTTATCAACACAACTCTTGATCATCCTCTCTTAATAAACTTTCCTTTTCACCTGAATGTTCTTTTTTTGCATTCCATAGAATAGGTCTTCCTTCAAAAAGGGATATGGTGAGAGGGAAACATATTACATTTGGTGGTATAAGAACATAATTTATTTTTGGCTTCTCTTAAAATTGAGGCACTTGGTGAAGCTTGTTTGCTTTAACATGTTGGTTTTTCTCTTGGGGCTTAGATATAACCCATCTCTTGGATCTTGTAATGGATATAAAAAAGTTATTTGATTTACTATGCTCCCAATATGATTTACTACCACATGATCATCAACTTGAAAATTCATAAAGATTGCATCTGATTGTAATTGTCCATGATTTTCTTCTTGTTGTGTCATTTGAAGAGTTGCCATATTTTGTGATAATAAAGCTTTATTCTACGTATAATTGATGTTAGAAGGCTTCCATCGCGAATCTTTTATAAAATTATATTATACTGAAATAAGGGCCTTAGTTGAGGAAGGAACATTAGGATTAATTGAAACATATGGTTTGGTTGGTATAATGGCTCCTTGAGCTTGATATAGAGGCATATTAGTTTGATATTGTTGCCTCTTAAACTCAACTAACTCATTAACAAAATACTGAAGCATAGTTTTTAATTCATCAAGCCCACTAGATTGACTATGAGGAACTTGATCTTGTTTTTGAAGGGCTGGAATTAGGTCCATTGGTGGTGCTTAAAGAGGTATATAGGCTACATTTATGGAAAAATAGGCATTAAAGGCCTAGATACAAGTTTACTAGCTTGAATTAGACTATTTTTAACATTAATGGTAACCTCATAGGCATCTAGGAGTGTCTTATCACCCATGGACTGAATCATAACTAAAATATCAAAATTGAAGGCTTTCAAAAAGTATAGGAAAGCATGTTTAGGAGATATCATTATCATGAGATGGGTTCTATTCCATTTTTTTTGAAATATAAAATTGAAATCAATAATAAATTAATGTGATGCTCTCTTGATGGTAGTGAGTTTATCAATAAGAGATATATGGTTTGATTTATCTTCAAATTTTTTACATAATACTACACCTTAATCATCCCAAGAGGCTATGGATTTCAAGGTAAGGTTTCTATACCATTGAAATTTCTTTCCCTTGAAGGATGAAAAAATTAAATGGATGGAAACATTATGTTGGGTAATATGGTGGAATGAACACAAGTTGGTCACATCTTTGATATGCTTTATGGGTGTAATTTGATCTTCACCCGTGAAATATGGTAGACTTTTGAGGGTTTAGGTTGGAATATCATCATATTGGGCCAAATTGAGAGGGATTCCATTATTGAAAGGAATAAATACATAATTCCTTGGTATATCCATGTTGATTTGTAGTGACTTTGGGCATGAAATTGATACTTCTTACTACTACAAATGACTTTTTTAAGCTTCAATATGTGTCCCATCGAGTGTGCTAAAAAAATTTATCACTCATAAGTGCACCTTGCAAAGAACTTATGCCTATTATCACTTTTTTTGATACAATGGAAAATATCCAATGTGTGGGTGACCTTATGATGGATATAATCTCTAGATGATGTGTTTTTTCCCTTTAGTACATTCACCCACTTCTCTCCAAACTCTCTTAGATAGTGATTTATTGACTAGGAAAAGGGGTAAAATAATAATGCTAAAATTAAAAATGAAAAGGAAACCTAATATTTAGGGTGATGAAATAATATTGAGATAAATTATGAAGATACCTAACACAATTTAGAAGCCAAAGAAACTTACATACATTCACTTCATTGTCACACAATTACTCTTGCATCAATATTTCACATAGAGGTGTTGGTAAACACTCATGTTAGCTAGGAAGGAATGAAAAATTGTTGAATTCACTTCAAAATTAGGTATAAAATAAATTTATACACTCTATATGACTTAAATATTTCTAATTTTCTTCATAAAGGTGAAGTATTTAGACATAAACCTAGGAAAGAGAGTATTTCACTAAGTTTTATCAAAGAATAATAAAAACACACTTCAAGAAATATTGATAATGGAGAAAATTCAGATATTTATTTATTAAAAGTTTATGTAATGAAATTTTTTATCAACCTCCTCTTTACCTTCATCTATCAAACATCTAAAATTTGCCTTCACTAGCTTGCAAATAGCTAGTTAAAAGAATTAAAAAAACCTCTCAAAATTTGGACTTGTGAGTTGTTCATGAGAATTATTTTGGATTGATGAATGTTTTATGATATTTTGAATACCAATTTGGACCTTAAATCCATGAATGGATTATTTTTTAAAACCTTCACATAAACAGCTTTGACCAATGGTGGCAAAATTATTAACAGTATGTTGATGTAGCTTTTTATGGCCCTACTCCTCATAATCATAGGAGTATCCTAGATAATCTCTTAGGTAACATGTGAAAACCATCTTGGAACCTTAGTTACATCCTATGTAAATCCAAATTTCTTGGGTACCCAATTAGGGTGGTACTCCTCTATGATATGGGACTATCTCATAGTAAGAAAGCATCTAGTAGTCATGAATCCCTATACCATCCATCCCTTAACCATTAAAGATGATATGTGAGGTATGGCCTAAAAATAAATAAATTTTATGTTATATCCTTGAAAATTTGATAATAAAAATGGATGTCTCCTCTATGACCATCCCTCCTAGATCTTGTCTAATCCTAACCATAAGATATTGGATCCTTAAGATCCTATATCCTGCACATCTTGACTAATCACCCAATTGTAATATTCTCCCTTTCTTAGACCATGAAAAGTGTGTGTAATTTGATACCATTTCCACCTTGGTACATTATCATGCAAATCCATGTATAATTATGTTAGAATTTCTAGTCCTTAGGCAAAATGTGGAAAATCCTATAGCATGCTCCTAAAAATTCCACCCAAGCCCATATGAAAATATCAACCAATATTGTCAAGAAGAAAGATGCTAATAACAATGTCCATAATTACAATAACCTATTGATAAATCATAACTAGTGGTGAAGGATCCCAAGTAGGTAGATCATCTGGCTGAATGTTTATACAAGTCTTAATTAGTTTTATATCTACCTTCCCTTGAACAATGGGGATAACTTGATAGTTTCATAATTTGTCAAAAAACACTTTATGTTGTGATAGTGGTGTCCAAAAAAATGTCACATATGCATTAGTAGCTCAAGGATACATTAGGTATCCTAAAGTGTGATAGTGACCTCTCTATTTAACAAGTGGAAGGTGGATGTATCACTACATTAGCACTCAACTAATGCACTCAAATAAGCCTAATCATCCTAGATAACTAGAATATTTACCATGTCATAAATTTCCAACATATGAATAAATCCAACCATATCCTTAGTATAAATTTTTAGGGTCCATAGATAGTGTGATCATATCTAACAATAAGTTAGAATAGCCAATCGCTCTTGCAATCAAAAATTTAGCATTAACCTAACTATGTGTAGCTACTAGAGCTTAAGCCTAGCTTGCATAGTATAAATGAACCTATTTTAGAGATTGGACCCATTTCAGACCCTCAAAATTAATTATTTTTGGCTCCAAAGGTAAAGCCACTAATTTCTCTTGGTCAAAGCCACCATTTATGCAATTTTTGCACATTTTTAGGTGAAAGTGCCATTTTAATTTTCATAAAAATAATCACTTCACCTAAAAATTTGTGAAATCGCCATTTCAATGATTTATACCATTTTTATTTGTTGCCATTTTTGGGATGAAAACTTTGATCAAAGTCACCATTTTCCTTGGTGAAGGTGTTGTTTTCCCTACCACACAAATGGTGACTTTACCATTTTTCATCCAACTAAGTGTAATAAATACTAATTAATGGAAATTAATGAAATTTTTGAGGTTACTTACTAGTGCCCTATCATGTGGTGGCTACATGTGCTCCTTGAATCACTCTGATATGTGTCATCAAGCTCCTTTGTGAGCCATTTTCTATCAATAATGTGCATAAAAACCTAGATCTCAAGTTATCAAAAGGCTAGGGTTAAAATGAATTATTTTTCACCCTAGGGGTGAATTTATTTCTATTTTATTTTTGTTTTTAACCCCCAATGCATATAGTTCATTATACACACTCCAAGAACTATATTTTTCACATTTGTGGTCTATTTTGGGCATTGTTTGATCCTACACACCTTTTTTTACCGTATTATAACTAGACCATATTTTTTGGCCCCCCCCTGAGACCTATTTAAAATCACAAATTTTCTACTTATATCCCATGTTTATTTGAATGTGCATATTCAAACTCTCATTCAAGCTATAAATTTGCTTTTATATTTTGTCATCTCATCGTAAATCCATTTTACATATTTTCACATAAGATACCCTTGCCAATTTTCCCCTATGTAGAAAATTATTTTATGTTCGATCAATGATATATCTTACCATTCTAGGGAATTCTCATTTCAAGTTACACATTTTATATGTATGGATGATTATAATTTTCTTTGGGTGAATCATTCTATTTTCAACCCATTCAATGATTATAATAGCTTATGGGAAAGTCATTATTCTTGGTGTTTTCTGCCAATGATTATAATTTCCTTTGGGTGAATTATTATTTTTACCCACTTCACCCACCCTTCAAGGGAAAATGCATTTGTCACTTATTATAACTAACTTTGTGCAAATTAGTGTCTTATATTCTAATCTTGATTATAACTACCTTTGGTAAAATTAGTGTTTCTCGTTCTATTCCTGATTATAACCACCTATGGATAAATCAGTGTTCCCATTTCATTATTGATTATAACTAAATTTGGGAAAATTAGTATCCATTTAACTTCCCTAACAGGGTAAATATGTAAGTAAATTACTTATATGTTCACACATTTATTATATATTACATAGAATAGATAAAGATAAGAGATCACATAGCAATAATTAACAGTAGAGTAGAATATTTGATAATATAATAGAGCCACTTCAAGGGGGAAAATTCTATAATAATTTAATAAGATAATAATAATATGATGATCAAAGACTAACCACTACCTCATAAATATAATCTACCTAGCCATGGTTATTTCATAGGCTGACCTAACTTAGAACATAGATAAATGTAACAAGAATATAAAAGAGGCATGTAAGCGACAATTTAGCCACACATATACCTAGACACACACCAAATATTAAGGTAATAGCATGTCCCTCCCCTTTAAACCAACATTGTCCTTAGTGTCGAATCAAATATAGATGTTGATGCAAAAAGGATTCATCCTCTCAAGTGACATCTTCATATGGTAGATTATTCCATTTGATTAGGTACTCCTTAATCACTTTAGACTATAGTTACTTAGTGTGCATTTAAATGATTCCCTCAGGATCAATAATAACTCTCCCTTCCTCATCCAATTATGGTAACTTAGTTTGATTATAAACTATATGTCTAATGACTTTATTTAGGCATGATACATGAAATACTAGATGTATGCAAGTGAATGAAGGAAACTTTAACTTGTAGGCTACACTACCAATTTTTTTCAAGATCTGATAAGGCCCATAATAATTAGGGGATAACTTGTTATTACTTTTATATTATTTGAAGGACATTTTATTATATATATATATATATATATATATATATATATATCTGTGTGTGTGAGTGAACAAATACCCAATCACTAATTTTAAAATACCTCTCACTCCTGTGTTGATCTACCTACTACTTCATTCGATTTTGAGCCATGGCTAAATTTTCATGAAAACTTGTAAGGACCTTCGATTGATGTTGAATATGTTCCTAAACTACATGAACCTTAGGATATACCTTTAATTTGGAATTTATGGATGGAGGGTGGTATCCATACAAGGCCACAAAAGGAGACATTTTGGAAGAAATATGAATAGGAGTATTATACCACCATTTAGAAAGTGGAAACCAATGAACCTATTTATCTTATTTATTAAACACAAAAATAAAGATATCCTTATATAAATTTATTGACTACCTTAGTTTATCCATCTAATTGAGAATGATAGGATGAGCTATGAGCCAAATAGGTACCCAAATATATAAATAATTTAGTCCAAAAATTACTAGTGAGAATGGGATCTCTATCACTGACAATGATATTAGGAGTACCATGTAGTTTATAAACTATATTGAGAAAATCATAATCTACTGTACTAAAAACAAATGGATATGATAAAGAACAAAAATGATCATACTTACTGAGATGATCCATAATAACCATGATAACATTTTGACCATCAGATCTTGGTAACCCTATAATGAAATCCATAGACATTTCTTCCCAATGCTGGATAGGGGTGGATAAAGGCTATAGAAGACCTTGGGTTTTAATTGTTTCACCTTTATTTTATTGATAGATCATACATTTAGCCACATATTTCTAGACATCCCCCTTGAGTCTTTCCCAAAAAAAATCTATCTTGATTCTATGATAGGTTTTCAAAAAAACTGAATGACCCCAAGTGGAGTTGTATGAAGTTATTGAAGGATTTTTTGTTTGAGAAGAGAATTCTTACATTGGTATAATATATCTTTATACCATAATTAATTACCCTTCCAAGTGATTTTTTAAAATCCACCCAAACCTTACTGAATATTATGAATCAAATCATGGGTAGTACTATCATTTTCCCATTCTAATCTTGCTTCCTCTAGCCAATTTGCCTACCAAATGGTCATGACACATAGTAATTCCTCAACTAATTCATCCCTCTTAGATAATGTATTTGCCACCACATTTTCCTTTCCTTTCTTGTATACTATTTCAAAATCATATCCTAGCATCTTAGTTACCCATTTATTATTCTTCTAATGATAACCATTGTTCCAAAAAATATTTGAGACTATCATGATTAGTTTTTACTTGAAAGTGACGACCCATAAAAAAGGTCTCCATTATTTGACTGCATACATAATTTCCATCATTTCCTTCTCATAGATGGGCTTGAGATAATTTTTACCCTTCATTTGGTGAATTCCAAATGAAATTTTTCTACCTTCTTACATGATCATATCACGCATACCATATCTAGATGCATCACATTCAACCATAAAAGTCTTAGAAAAATTAGGAGTGGCTAATACTAGAGTGGTGCACATAACCAATTTGAATGGTTTAAATGCCTTGGTAGCTATATTAGTCCACTAGAAGGAGTCTATTCAATAAGGAGGTGAGTGGTCATACAATGCTATCATAATTATTGACAAACCTATGATAGTAACCAATTATCCCCAAAAGTCCCCTTAATTGCTTGAGTGTCTTAGGAACCAACTAGTCTACCATTGCTTGGATTTTTTTAGGATCCACTTTCATTACTTCATGTGAAACCATATGACCCAAATACTCAGTGTCATGAGCTACAAAATTAAATTTATAAGGTTTGTCATACAACTAATGTTGTTCCAAAATTTAGAGTACGTATTTCATATATTTCAAATGGTCTTCCTAAATTTTATTGTAAATGAGGATATCATCAAAAAACACCATAAAATTTTTCCTCAAAATTTCATAACAATATTATTCATCTAACTCTTAAAGTTGGATGGTGAATTTATTAGACCAAAAGGAATAACCATAAACTCATAATGTCCCTCATGAGTTTTGAAAATAGTTTTGGGTATGTCTTCATCATAGATCTGGATTTGATGATACCTAGAATGCATATCTAACTTGGTAAAATAAAGAGCACCATGCAATTCATCTAGTAAATCATCAATGACAAGAATAGGAAACTTATATTTGATAGTGTACTTATTGATCTCTATGTATTTAGGTCACATCTTCTAAGTGTCATATTTCTTTATTACCATGATAGCTAGAGAAGAATATTCACTTTGGCTATGGTGAATGATTCCTACATCCAACATCTATTATACCATATTTTCAATTTCACTTTTTTGGGTGTAGGGATACCTATATACTCTGATGTTGGGTGGTTTACTACTAGGAATAATTTTTATGGCATGATCATGCATGCGTCTAGGTGAAAGTACTTTTTGCATGTCACCAAAAATAATAGAATGGGTGTCAATAACTTGTGGATCAGGGGGTGTAAATGTCTAAGTTGGTTGGAATTAAATGGATAAAAAGCAAGATATAAATTACTTAGCACCCTTTTAGATAATCTTAGTCATTTGATGGGAGATAATAAGTTATGGATATTTATCCCTTAATCCCCTTAGCTCAAATGTCCTTCCCTTAGAATGAAAATGCATGAATAATTCTTATAAATTTATCTTAATAATGCCCAAAGTGATGAGCCAATATACTTCAAGAACAATATCAGAACCACCCATGGGAATAGAAAACATAGGAGAATCTAATAGTTAGTCACCCATGGCCAACTTAATACTATGGCATTTTCCTAAACAACTGACAATACCACCATCTACAATCATAACCTAAAATTATGGAGTGAGATGAATGAAATAGTTCAAACAAGAAACCAACTTACTATTGATGAATTTGTGTGTGATCCTAGAATCAATCAATATAGTCACCTTTTGTTTCTTAAGGAAACCTACCACCTTAAGATTTTAGGGAGTACTAATACCTCAAAGGGCATGACAAGAAATAGTAAGCTGAGAAACTTTAGATGCCTCTTCGAGGCCTTCTACATCCTCACCAATTTCTTCCTCATCATCTTCATCCTCATTGGAACCTTCAATGTAAAATAACTTATTTTCATCACAGTGATGTCCTTTGATCCATTTTCTATCACAACCATAACACAACCCTTTATCTTATTTTTCCTCAATTTGATGAGGTGTCAATCTAGTGGGTTGAGGAAATGATGGTTTTGGAAAGGTGTGATCATGACCAATAGTGAAAGGTTTTTGTTTGACCATCTCTTTTTACTTTGTCATGCATGCCCTTGGGATAGCTTATAATATATAAAATGGATTAAACATTCAAAACTATAATTGGATGATATCTTTGAGTCCATCCAAAAAAATATCAGTCAAATTTGCCTTAGTGATGTCTTCCACCTATAAGGATAGATTCTAAAATTGATGAATATAATCCTTCATAGTTCCTATTTGACATAGTTTGGTAACTAGCTAAATTATATCTTTGATACATTATTTTGATAATGATACAACAAATCATCAATGAAAATAGACCATGTAATAAGAGTAACATTATTTTTCTTTTGAGCACACAACCAACAATACCAAATGAATTACTCAGGTTCTAGATATAGAGATGCCACTATTACCTTTTAATAATTAGGAGTTTGGTGTATATCAAATAAATTATCAATTTGGGTAATCCAAGTGAGAGGATCCTTACAATCAAACTTACACATTTCCACTTTTGAAAACATTAGTTTCACACCAAGATTAGATATATTAGTGTTGAGAGGAGGAGGACCTAAATGATGAAGTGGAGGGTTATTTGGCTATAACTAAGATGAAATGGTAGAAAATTGAACAATTATATGATGTAATTGAGTGTGTACCCTATTAATCACTTTGCATATCCCTAAAACATTAGTTTGAATTGCAACAAAGTCATCCTATCATACCAAGCCCTTTATGTCATCCTAAAGTTAAGAAAGTAATGGATCTAAAGTTCTAGATTACATGTCATCCTTAGGAGTCTTAGGAGTTTTTGTGCCCCCCCTTTTCCCTAAGTATTAGGACCTACCATGAACAAACACTATGAGGGTTTTCTCCCCAAAAAAGTGTACCAAGAGATGGCACCATTATGATCACCTTTCCAAGATGAATCTAATGACTATTTTTATGCACTAGGGTGAAAATTTTTGGTACTAAAAAAGTGTACCAGTAGAATATACCATTACAATCATCTCATCGAGAGGAATCTAATGAATACAAATGTGTAAAGTGAATTTTTTTTCCAATTTTTTTTTTTAAATATTTTTTTTCAAAAACGCATTTCAAACAAATACTATGTTGACATAAAAAATTAATCTTCCTGGATTGAAATTTATGTTTTTTGATCCCTCTGCTCATAGAAGTCATGCCTCATCAGATCTAAAAAAACACCATAAGAAACGTTCCCAAATCGAATATCTAATACCACTTGTAAGGAAATTACTTAGACATTTATATAGAATTATTATATATCACAAAAAATAGATAAAGATAAGAGATCACTCAATAATAATTTATTGTAGAGGAGAATAATATATAATATAATAAAGACACTTTGAGGGGACAGCTTCCATAATAATGCAATAAGAGCATAATACTTGATATGATGAAAAAAGACTAACCACTACCTCTTATATATAGTCTACTTAGTCATGGTTATTCTATAGGCTGACCTAACTAAAAAAATATAGAAATTTAATAAGAATATAAAAGAGGTATGTAAGCTACAAGTTAGCCACACATATCCCTAGACATGTCAAAGGTTAAGGGCATAGCAAAATATCCATACCATTAATTATAGCCACCTTTGGGAAAACTAGTGTCACACCCTTTATTATTAATTATAATTACCTTTAGGAAAATCATTAAATTTATATCCATTACTATTTATAACCACCTTTGGACAATTCAGTAATCCCACCATTATTCGATCATGTTATTTTATTCATTTTGAAGAAACATTTGATGACTCTATTTTATCACTCACTCCCTAAATAAGGTATCTAGGGCTTATTGATCATCCTTTGGGGCATGAATCATTTTTATTAATTCCTTATTAATTATTTGAAAATATGTTATTATGCTTGTGTCTCATAATGCCTTCTCAAATAGGGAAAAACTTTAAACATTTAATTTTGGCCAATTTTGTGCCTAAACTAGGATTTAGTCCAATTTCTATAAAAATACATTTTAAGCCTAAAAAACAAATAAATTTACCAAATTTATTTATGTAATCCTTTTAAATTCCTATAAACATGATGAGGATAGTTTATTTTGCATATTACCATGTATGCACTAATAACCTAGTTTAGTTTTAACCCTTGTCAAATTATGACCTAGTAATTTAACACTTTTAGCCTATCAAGGTATTAATTCATAACATATAAAACAATTTACAAAATAAAAAAATCACTAAGAAATATTAATTACATTAAAAATATTAATTAACTTGCCTAAAAAAAATCAAACTCAAATTAGTAAATTTCATTTACCAAAAAAGGAAATTTTAGCCAAATATGAAGTCAAAGGTCAAGGGAGATAATAAAGTGATTTATTATTTCTTAAATATTCTAAAATTATGAGTCACAACCTCACAAATATCTAAATTGATTTTTCATGCCTCACAAATATCTGAAACTAAGGTGTTAATATTTCATGAGTGCTTTGATCTAACCTAACAATATCCTGACTCAACCAAGTTTAATTTAGACTTAACCAATGTTAGAATTTAACCTAACCTCCCTAGGGTTATATTTAGTTCTTTTATCTATAAATAAAATTTTCCACACCATATTACAACAAGGTTTTACATTTAAGGTTATTCTATTAGAATACCTTCAAGGAGCCTTTGAGAGTAGTGTTATAATGCCTAATTTATGCTAAGCTTCACACCAAGCCACAAGTAAATATTAGAGAAATGCTACCACCATGTAAGAGAATTGTTAGAAGACTCAAATAATCATATTTAAATAATTAAAATCCTTATGCCAATAATTAAGCATCAAATTTGATAAAGGAGGTAAGAAATTAGTATTGTCTTTATCTAATGGGTGTAGGTGGATTTTTTAATAAATAAGTAAATATTCTATTATTTTCACTTGGATTTTAACAATTTGAGAAGATGGAAAATCTCTCCTCATCCAAGTGGTAAAATGGAATCAAATCTAGGCTTGTGGGTATCCTAAAGATGAGGTGAATCTCTAGATAGGGCTAGCTCCCTTGATGTACCACCTTATTTTGAAACTACAACTAGACTTTGGGGGTGAAAAGGGAGAAATAAAACTAAAATAAAAATACTCTAATAGAGATGATGCACTAGATATATTGATGACATCAAAACATATGCATATTACACTTGAAATCAAAGGACAAACTAAATATACACTTCTCCAATCTATGTCTTCTTACACTAATATAACATTATTAGGTTATGCAAGAATGTATTAGGCTAAGATGACTAGAAAATAGGCCTTAAATGACATTAAAGAATATAAAAAATAACTTAAAACATGGAAATTTCTTGGAATACTTCACATTCCCTAAAAGAAGAAGTTACAAATAGGTGAAATAATGAGACCACATGTTAGGAATCTATAATCTTCACTAAACAAGATTCATCATCTAAGGAAAAAACACTATGAATAATCATGGAAGAGGTAAAAATTATTATTTTAATTGGTGAAAAGGTATAAAAATGATCAGGGCTTCACCATACTCAGGGGGAGCATCCAATACAATGCCAAAATTACTAGTTCTTATAGAACTTGTGAGAGAGAGAGAGAGATGAAGAGAGAAGTCCAAGGGTCACAAGGAGATTTTTAAAGATGATAAAAGGATTTATTTATGAATTTTATAAGGATATGGGATGAAACATGCAAGTTTTAAAATCATAAGTGTCAATTCAAAGTATAAACTTCATGAAAAGTGGCATAAAACTCCTCATTTTGCAAAGACAAGTTGCCTTCATGATTGCCTCTATTTGAACGTCCCATAACTGATTAGGACAAAGTTTTATGATTTTAATGTATTTTAGGTACATCATACATTCATATCCATGGATTTTTTTCATGCTTGTCTTCTAGAATCAACTCGAAAGAAGAAATCTTTATCTGTTATCCAAAAAACTACTCTTTCATGCACCCTACACACTTGGCTTCAAAAAAGGTAAAATTTTTCCATTAAAATCAATTTATTCATTTAATTACATGTTTCAAGACAATCCATATCACTATAATCATCAGGAATACCTTAAAAATGCATCCACTTGAGGTTTTCACACTTTTCCCTAGCTTGTCCATTAGGCTAGTTTTGACTGGCTCAGTTGAAGGACTTGTTTTAGACACTTAGGAGTTGTTTCAAGGCCTGATAGTGATATGGTGAGTTATATTAAGTATTAATATTTCCATACATATGATTTTTATCTCTTGAAACCTCATAAAAATTACAAAATACATAAAATAGTGAGAAAACCATGTTTCTACCCCCATACGTATAAGTTCGTACAATAAAAAGGCATGAGGAGTAGCCTAAATGAGTCCTTAACAACATCCAATGCTTTTTATAGTAAAAATATTGCATTTTGATATATTTCCAAGATTATTTCTCTAATGAGGTCCTTTAAAAGGTTTTGTAAGGGTTTTAGGCAGTCTTACCCTCTTAACCATTGTTCATAAAAATGGGATGTTGAAGTTTTAGACTAATTCCAAAAAAATGGGATTTATAATTTGTGACAATTGAACATGTCCATTGTATGAAACCCTTGGCCTTATTGTTCAACATTGCTATTGTTGTGTTTTTTGTATGTTTAATTGAAAATATTTTTATGTTTGATGAGTATCATAATCAATATAATTCACTACTAACACATAATATAGTAATTAAACATTATATTATATGAGCTTCATTGATACATTTTTATAGGCATCTCCTCATGTCACATATAATATTCAAATTATGTAAATCTTAATATGATAGCACACTTTTAACAAATTCTATATTTATAAATTATTTTAGCTTACTAAAAATGTTTCAAGTTTAATTTTATTTTGAGATGATAACTTTACAGATCAATTCCATCACCTCAAAAGTGAGGCATTTTAGTTGGATTTTTATACATGAAATAAGCCTTTTCAAGAGAAAATTTAGTTTTGGCATAATATATAGTTTCAAAAATTTGAAAAGGGTTCAAAATTTAGTGCAACATATTATGGGTGTATATGCCATGCATATGCACTCATATTTCAAGATCAAATTAAAAAATTCACATAGTTTCATGTGCATAATATAGGGTTATAAAAAAGTTTCAAACAAATTTTTTCAAAGAGTATCTACACACAATTACAAGTTATAAGTATTAATAGATTATACATTTACAATGGGATCATGATACAAATTTATTTAATGTTTTTCAATACTATTTTCTAGTTGTGTACATGGTAGGATCATGGGTGTACTCCATTATATTTTGATCACACATTTAGGAACAAAGTTACAATTGAATCTGCAAGCCATCTCCATTGGTTTATTTAGTTTAAGTGCATATTGCATAAATTATATGTTTAGTACCTTATAAAATTATGCCTATGAACCCATTTTAAATTTTAATCCATTTCACATCTTAGGATTTTAAATACCATTTGAGTTAATGTGAATTTTTTAAATCCACCATTGGCTATTGTTTCTATTCTACTAGTTGAAATTTAATTTGGGACTGGATCACCTTCAAGTTATCCAATAGTTCAACTAAAGAACTATCTTTTCCAAGTGATTCATTGTAAGCATCATGTCGCTAATGCTTCAAGGAAGCATCATATCTAAGTAAAATCATAAAATAAACATTGGTTTCACATATACATGGTGTATTCCTCCATTATTCTCATTTTAAAATTGAAACATTTTGAAATGTAAAAACTATAAGTAGTTTTAAAATTAAAACATTTTAATCAAGAATTTTCAAATTACAAGATTCAAGCAATTTTCAAATTCAAACATTTTCAATTTTTTTAGATTCAGTATTTTTCAATCTTGAGTTTTCCAAATAGAAAATTAACTACATTTTTTTAGGGTTTTCCAAATGCTAATATATCTTGCATGCTGAAAGTACTAGCTCAAAGATAAAGTGTGTCTTACACACTAACATATATCTTTGTTTTATTTTATAAATTTAATTCCTATACTAAAGTGGGGGAAAATGTAGTAACCAAAATATAGTGATGAATACTTTTTTATGTTAGTTTTCATACTTTTATAAGTAAATTAAATTGTGAACTTAAATAGTACCTAGTTTTTACCTCACCCTATCCTAAGCACTAGTGAAGACCTATTTTTAATCCAAATAATTTAGCCACTTAAAAAATGTTGTATTTTATAAAATTACCCTTATGAATATGTATGTGCTAACCCATATCCAAAACCCAACACATTTACCTTATGGACAACAACATCCAATAGATACAATAGTGGGAGGTGTTCATACCTATGGGTTCTTATCCTTAATACTTCAACAGTCTTAGATCTAACCTATAAAAATATACAAATGTATTCACTATGTTATTATTTCCACTTTTTATTAGTCAATACAATCAACCATCAAAAAATAATAGTTAAGTTCATCTTTCACTTTCATTGTTAGCCTTATTTAAATCACTTGTACCCTATCAAATTCAATCATTTGATTTCATTATGATTATCAAAAGGCCACCTAAAACATTCATATTTATTTTATTCAAATTATATTAATTAAGCTTAAGTCACCTTTCAATCCAATTTTAAAAAACCACTAAGTATAATGTGGCTAATATTAATTCCATAGTGGATAAGGCAGAGTTTATTTTTATCTTTAAGCTAGGACTGGAGTTGTATAACAAGATTCATTTTAATAAGAATGTGGTATTATTTTTATGTTCAATGTATTTTGGCCTTATATAGTAGATATTGATAAGTGGGGTTTGTCTTGTTGGAAACATCTTATTTTAAAAAAATATGCATTAATTCTTGCACTCAAGGTTTACTCATAGTTGAATGTAATATAATTTAAGATCAGGATCTCACTCTCCAATTGGGTCTCTTGTTTTAGGGTGGGTTGGTTTATGTATGAAAAATTGTTACCTTTATTTTGACCCATTTTCAAATTATATTTATTCTAGTCTCATGAGTGCTTATAAATCTTCCTTTATAGTTATGTGGTCCTAATAACATGGAAGTCATTGGGAATGCCTTGAGAAAATTACATTTTTCTTCCTAAGAAATAACTCACTAAAAATTAATTACATTTTCTCAATTTTGTGTTAATATCAATCATGTTAAGGGTCTAAATATTAATATTTGGATCAAAGATGAGGATAGAGTTTGGAGTAAAAATATTGACTATGAACATGTGGCTTTAGATGCCACTCTTTCTTCTCTCATGTGCATCTAGTTTTTGTCTACTATTTAAGGAAGGTTGAGAATTATTTTTATTTTTATAAATAATTTCATGGTATAAGGAATAAGGGTAAATTTCATCTTACATGGTGGCATAATGCTAAATCTCACCATTTGTGAAACTAGTTTATTAGTGTAAGGGGTCTAGTGTAAGAGGTGTTTCTCTTAGTGAGATGGTGGTTCCTTATGAGCACATTATGGATTTTTTGCTTAATTTTGAGTTTACCTTGGGTATTGAGACATGAGATTCCCACTTGAAGTGGATAATTTTGTGGAAATACCAAAAGAGTAGCACGTTATTAAAGTCAGTGTCATGTTAATTTCCTTTAAGGGTGGAGCCTTGGGATCCCTCTTCTCATATTCAAGGGCATGTTCCCAATTCTTCCCATTACCTTCCAATTTTAGGATAGGTTATGGTCCCTTATTTTTTGTGACCTTATTGTGGCTTCTATTATAGGTGCTTCTAATGAGGTATCAGGAGAAAATTTGGAATATTGACAAAAAAGGAAAGAAGTAGAGGAAATTACTCTCTTCCAGCCATATGCCCCTCTAATTGAGTAAATGTTTGGGTTAATAACCAATTTTTATAGTTATAAAGTGGCCCATTCATGGGTTGTTTTGTATTTATTGATATATTTTAGTTTTTATTTTTATTTTTCTTGATTTTTTGCATGCTTTGTTATTTTTAATTTTCTTTTCAAAATCATGTGAGGACCTTAATATAATCCCTCATTTTATCCATAAAAAATGACGATTAATCATTATTTATCTTAAGATTTTATTTAATCCATATACATTATTTTTTTAATGGGTTATATATATATATATATATATATATATATATATATATATATATATATATATATATATATATATATATATATATATATATATATATATATAAGGATCATGTTAAATTATTTTTTGAGAAACTAGGGTTTAGCTCCTAAATAATAAAGGGTCTAGATAAAGGGGAAAATTGTAATTAAATATAGTAAATGATAGAGTTATATCGATTTGATTAAGTTAATTACATAGGGGGAAAATAACTTATCCAAAAAAATAGACTGAGATGATTGTTTCAAAGCTTAAGAACTACTATGGAGGACTAGGAAGATGTTAGGAACTTAGATCTATCTTTTGTTTTATGAAAGGATAGGACCACCAAAATAGAATACCCTGGGGTCTAGTACATTTTGTCCTTTTATATCATTGTTGTCCAAAATACTCATGGAGACCTAAGTTTTCTAAGTTTTGTCCATTGTTCCTTTGTGACCCTACCTATGAAATTTTCGATGTTGAATGTCAATGAAGATCATTATAAATTTATTTTAATATTTAAACCCTGGGTCTATCTACACACAAACAATAACAAACACATCAAAATAAAAAGGGGGAAAA
This sequence comes from Torreya grandis, assembly GCA_037957365.1. Lineage (NCBI taxonomy): Eukaryota > Viridiplantae > Streptophyta > Pinopsida > Cupressales > Taxaceae > Torreya > Torreya grandis. The sequence continues at coordinate 2,965,430 of JARHVA010000242.1, read as the reverse complement.
ACTAGGTTAAGGGAAGTATGATTACATGATCTAGAACCCCTTCTATCCATATCAATACCTACATTAAACCTCAATATAGGGTCTTAGATCAAATGTAGTTTTCCATTAGGGAACATGCATAATTAATGTGCTTGATAAATACACGAATGAACTTTTACATAGGCCCTTCCTTGATCAAGCATGCAAAATATGTGTGTGATGTAAAATGTTGAACTATACTATTGACTAATTTTTTATTATGTAATATGCTAAAGTAGTAAGTGTTAGATATAAAATGCCTAGTAAAGTCCTTTATATAGGAGACTCTTTGTTTTGAATTTTGTAACTTTATTCATATTTGGCTGACATTAGAAAGACAAAAAAAATTAAGCATGAAGCTAAGAAGGTCTTGGAACTCATTAAATGAGGGAACCTAACTGTTGGGACTCAAAAATGTAATTCGATAGGAGTGTTGGAAATGGGACACCCTAAGGTCCTGTGCTATAGTCCAATTCTAATGCTCATATCCTATAGGCTCAAGACCTAGGTGGATAGGATTAGCCTACGAATTTTGACCTAGATAAGGTGGAATGACTATTTGAAAACCTTAGGATGACTAGGAATAAGAAAAAAAGTTGACTCAAGCATGAAAAAAGACCAAGATAAGTAAAACAAAAGACATGTCTAATGTGAACAAGGATCATTTTCTCTAGTCAGAGTCTCTTGTGAAAGAATTGTGAGAAGACATGATATGTGTGGTTGCTTGATAAATTTAGGGTGTATACATTTCCACCCCTTTAATTCTAGTGATGCAATGAAATGAATTACTAGAGTAAAATAAAGAAGAAGAAAATGCATACCTAAACTTACCTACATGGAGATGAATGTGCTACAAAGGGTCCAACTCACTTCCTAGCTAGGGAAGTGGGTGGAGAGTTGAATAATTCCTAGAGAAAGAAGGAATCCCTAAAATGGATATCCCCTATGATCAATCTGAATGTGAAATCCATGTATCATGGAGAGGGAGGGAAATGCTTACCCTTTTGCTGAATCTGAATGTGAAATCCATGTATCATGAAAAGGGAGGGCAATACTTGCCCACTATGTTGAATCTGACTGAAGATGAGGAATTCTCAAAGGCCCAAAACTAATGTCTATCCTTTATCCCACATAAACTCATGTAATCTATAATGTGTGTATAGAAATATGTATGCTATGAAGAGAAAAATCTATCACGCTTCCACTCTAAATATCTAAACTGGAACTGAGAAATACTTAGAGGCCCAAAACTAATGTCTATCCTTTATAATGCATAAACTTGTGTAGTCTAGGTTTGGATAATATAATAGACTAACCACTATAGATATTTATGTCATACAACCTAGTGACAACTTTGGTACAACTAGGTGTAATATAAAACTCTGGTCAGTGTGCAAGAAGAGAATGGCATGTCTTGCCATCCCATCTGTATAATCCTAGATGATGAAGAACATGAACATCTATGCCTTGCCCCAAAATATGGTATGTGAGTGATGCATTTTTACAATATGGAAATCTATATAACCACATGTGATATTACTTATTATGTCATACCCCATGTGAAAAGATTAGAGATCAAAACATTATGCTTTGTACTATGCCTATAATATGCTATCAAGTCCTATAATTGTGTCATGTTGTATGAAGTTATATGTGTGAGATTTGTAGTATGTACATGCCCCTAAATATAGTATCTAAGTCTATATCTATATCAAAATCATCATGAATCCATATAATCTGAACCACTATATCTGAATGGTCTATGTGCCTATAGGTTAAAGGTATATCCCTCTAAATGTCTGGAGTGATGTTGAGTGACTATATAATCTGAATCACTATATATCTTGACCAATTTGAGCTAAATATAATAATCTAAATACTTAAGGTATAAGAACCAAGGTGTATCCACTTATGAGAGTGGATGGGTATGCTAGGTAAGTGTGAAAACAAGAATAGTATGAATGATGGCCCCCTTTTGGGGATAGGGATGAAATATGTGATAGAGGAGTTTGAGCCAAAAGTGATGACTAGTGGAATAGCAATAGAATTAAGGTTGGTATGTTGTGTAGAGATTGAAAGGTTGTTAAATTGATTACATTGAGTTATTGAATAGTGGAATATGTTTTATTTGGTGAGGACCATGGTGTGTGTCTAGGTGTAAGATAAATATAGAGATGTGCATACCGTAATAGTCAAATGAATTAATAATAAAGCAAAAATTGCATGACATTGAAGGTATCATTTTCATGATTCCATTGAAATAAATGACTTGAAAAATAGAGTTACAGGGTTTGAGTTATGGTCAAAATAGTATTTTGTTTTGAATGAAAAAGTTGGTTGATATAGGAAATTGGATTGATTCTTGATTCTTTTGTGCATTGACTACATTGAGATTTTAAGCTCTTGGAGTGAGATAATGCCAAGGAGACAGGCACCTATTGTGACCCAGTTTGAGTAGTTGGCTACCCAAGTTTAGGTTGGTGGTGATGTTAGCCTGGTAAGTAACCTTAATTCTTGGTGTTTGTCTATTTTAGGCCTATTTTGGTGTTTTTAAAATATTTAAAGTGTCTTAGAAAAAAAAAATTATAGTTCCAACACTTCTATCTAGAAGTCAGTGCTCTTGTCTAGGGTTTAGTGTTGTTGTCTAGGTTACAACATTACTATCTTTTTTACAATGTTGTTGTCCATTAGGCATAACTTTCTAGGATTTTGATTTGTTTCCTATTGTTGTGTTACTTGGATATTTAATTGGTATGGTTGAATGATATATATGTTATTTCTAGTGTTTTTAGGGTGAATTGCAGATGAGAGAGTTCCATAAGGGCTAGGTGATGGAGGCATTGAGGCTATTACCATTATCTATTGATGAGAGAGCTATCATTGATAGGGTAGGGTTGGGTCATGTGTGTGAC